>ML815515.1:201012-215773 GCA_009831015.1 Picea engelmannii
TTATACCTTTTATATTTTGAAATAAAAAGTATATTTTTATTTCTAAATATTCCCCAAAACATAAGTGATGTGTGCTTAAGTGTGCATGAGAATTATTTACTATCCTAAGACATATTACATATGACAAACTCTGAGCCCACAGTCATCACATAAGTCAACACACAGCCAACGCAAGTGCAATCTCTCCATTCTACACGTGTCATCAAAATAGTTATTTTAGAGTTAGCATGTGTAAAGGCCAAGGCCATGAGTTAAAATTACACTAAGCCACGCAAAAATAGCCACAAGTCAAACTGAGTTATACCACATAACCCACGGGCCCAACTCTCATACTAAGCCTACCATCTACAAGCCACGAATCAAGCCATTGCTGTAGCTATAAATCAAGCTATGAATCAAGCCATGCGCTCAGCCAAATCGACAACATGATGTCTTCATAGGGTTTTTGATAGGGCCAAGTTCGCTCATTCGAGATTGCAGATGCCAGGTGCTCAGGATCTTCTTCTTTTGTTGTTGTTACGAATTTCATAATAGGCATATAGATTCCCTTTGATGTTTTTATTTATTACAGAAGGTTTCAGAACTCGAAGGGTAAACTGCTAGTTTGGGGTCGATTCTTGTTTACCTGGTTTCAACTAACTTACTCTAAGAATTATTTGTAAAATATATCCTCATGCACTGAGAACAAAATCAGGATCCTTCCTAAAAAAAGTGCAGCGTATGGCAGAGGTAGTCGCTAGGGCCTATGATGCAGAGGTCAAATGGATCTTCCAAATTAGTTAGATAACTAACTACATCGAGTTCTAAAGAACATCAAAAACCCCTTTTGCATGCATTATCATTTTCTGTAGTTAATAGGGTTGTATATAGTACCTGCTCTATTCATCAACGTGAGAATGAAGATGTTATTGAATAAATTCTTCTACATGCCATACTTTAAATTTTCACCTGGCAATTCTGTTTCCTGAATGGCCACACCAAGGTATTCCAGTTGTTGAAGGAGCCCAACACTTGCTGCAAACAGAGGCTCACAATATATTTGATGAGGATGTAGAGTAAATGGTGTGTTATCTCTTAAAGATTGGGACATGCAGTTCTGGAGGGGAAAGCATATACCTAATGAGAAGAAAATGCAGGAGAAAATCAAATGCACAGACATAACATTATTTCCATATTTCATGAGCATTTTGTTTTGGGTTTGATTACATGCTCAGGCCATGTTGCTGCTGAGACTGCTAATCGACATTGCCTTTCTTGTTTACATGATGTTTATTGGCAATTTTTAACACAGCTGAATCCGGAAAGATTTCTTTTTCTCAGAAGTCTGAATTTAGCATGAACTATATGGAATCTCTTGTACAAACATGCATGACTACTCTCTCTTTAAAGAGTGTAAATTGATGAAAATACATGCTATCTGAGACTACTGTCAAAGCATTATTTGCTATTGTAGTTTGAAGAGAAAGAGCACATTGGCTCACTGATCCTTTTGTTTCCAAAGAAAAATATGGATAATCGAAGTACACAGAAGATGCTTGATAGAAGATATAGAGAAATTGAAGAAGTCAAAGATGCAACACTGATTTCTACAACTCATTTGAAGCATCCCTGAACTTAAATGAAGAATCTTGAAAGCTGAAGAAAAATGAAAGCCAGTTCCAAAATTGAGCTTTCAGTGGCTTAGGTGAGCTTTCACAGTTTTTCTTAGCCACCGAAAGCAGAGCTTTCAGTGGCTTATGCTCTTTAGCCACTGAAAGCACAGGGAAGGAAAAAACGCTACTCTTTTTGCATAGATGCAAGTTTTATCATTCTAAAGGGCACGATGATGGTTTATGAGTAAAAGTTATAATTAAAAGGATCTTTCTCAATGCTTTTTTCCAGTTTTTGAGGTGCCAACAAGGGGAAATAGGATCAAGTTTATTGTCTATTTTTGGCTAAAAACTGCCTGTCTGTCAAGGTGGCATTTTCGACTTCATCTTCTAGTTTATGAAGATTTATGACCAGCTGTCAAAGAAGGATCTCAAGTTGCCTTGTCATCACTAGAAGTTTGCTGAAGAGGTCGAATATGTTGAAAATCAAATTATGAATCAAATTGCTCTTGGAGAATAGGATCTATTTCCTAGAATCATGTAATTGATTAGATTTGTAAACACTTGTCATTCCGAGATCCATCATTTGAGGATCTGAAACTTTTTTGTAAAACTTGTTTAAGCCGATAGAGGCCACAGTCTAAAGGGTTCGACTTTGGAGACTAGACTATATACTTTTGTATGCCTTAGACTTTTTGAATATGTATCAGAACATAAGCTTCTTTTTCCACCTCTGTTCAGACTTTCATATTCTCTCTTATCTATACTTGTATTGGAATATAATTTTCATCTGTTTATGTTTATCTGATGTATGATAACTGTCAACTTGTCATTACATCCATAAATTATAATCTGCAAGTATTTCACTTATTTTATCTGGCCATTCATATATGCCTTATCTATATGTTTCTGCTAGTATGATAGGTATTCTCCACACATTCATCTTCTATTAAACTTTCTGAACATCTGTGGTTGAAAGCCTTGTCTAGCCTTGTCTATCTGAATATGTTTGTACATGTCTAGAGTGTGTGAGGTTTGAGTGAGTTCTCCATCTTGATCCATTTGATTAAACCATTGCAAAATTAGTTAAGTTACCAGGCGTCTCTGAGATACAACCTAGGAGAGTTTTCTGGAGTGATAACACACTTGACACTTCGTCGAACAAAATATTAAGAAAATAATGTCATTGATTGTAGAGCTATGGGATATGGAAAATATTTTTTCTTCTCTCAGTTTAATAATTCAGAATACCAAGGAATATTTAAACTCAAATTTGAAAAATGATGAAGGCTTCTACATAGACAGAGTTGTGATGTTCACAATGAAAGTTTCGACAATGACAAAGAAAACAAGAAAGTGATAAAATCTACCTTCTCTGAGCCGCATCAAACAATTAAAATCCTGTTGGATGAAAATAATTAAAGTGTTAAAGGGTCTGATAACTCAATTGACTGACTTATAAAGAAGGAAGAATGAAGCATATTAAAAAATCCTTGATTTGGATATCGCTGGAAACACCATTGAAGTCCCGGATCCTAAATATATTTCAAATTCTATGCTCATGACCCGAAAACATTTCGAAGAACAAATTGAAGAACAAAAAAGGACATGGGATGAAAAGTTTGATAATATGATTGAATTTACACATGATGACATTGGCATCTGGCTTGTCGAATACACACATAAAAATGAAGATATTGAAAATATATTACAAAATTTATCTGTTGATCTCAGGGAAATTGAAAAGGAGTTGTTTAATGTTAAAATAAAATAAGAAATAACCATTGATCCATTAAGGGACTTTATCCAAGAATGGTTGAATAACTCAATCACCAAAATCTCTGAAATTCCAGCAGAGGTAGTTATGACTGATAATCAAACCACAGCCAACAAGAGTATAAAATAAGCAACACCAAGCAAATGAAAGGGATATAGATACCATCATAGTAAGTCCATTCTGATCACATGTTTCTTTCTTTATCAATTTTCATCCATTTATTCTTCTTCTTTGAATATAAAGGTATAACCAAATCTTGATAACTTTCTCTTTGTCTTCTTTCCAGATTCTGTTGTTCGACATCTGCCCATTTTCTTCCTTTTACGTTCTATATTCTAGTATATGTATGCTTTATGGTCTGCAGGAGCCCCAATCCCGATCCTTTGGAAAAACACCTTTTAATTTCAAAGTATTGTAACAAACTTTATTATTTTTGAGAAATCCCAGAGAACTAATTCGGGATCAGTTTTGACTGTGTTTTATAACTCTGAGCTTTGAGTATAAAGTATTTGAAATTGATCTATAATAATCTTCTTTTGAGATATACAATCATTTACTCTATAAAAGTTCTCTTATGCACACAAACAATATTATTTTACTTTGATGTGATAAGAAATCTTTATTTTCACTATGATGGATGTGAGGAAATTTTGTCTATTTTCTGTAATGTGTGATGTGTGAGATTCCTGGTCCTTTTCTCAGGAATGCTCTTTTATAAATATTTTTCCTTTTCAACATTTTAATCTTTCTTTGAGCATAAAATATTGGACTATCCTAAGGTCCTATATTATTTATTGATCTGAAGTTATTAAGAATATCATAAGCCAAAGAGGAGTACCACCTCTATAAAAACGAAGGAGGATTCATATCCTCGTGAGGTTTCCATTTCGATCCCGATGGATTCAAGCGTTAACAGTAGACCAACCTTAAATATTGGTTGCATTGAAAGACTCCATACCCTCTAAAGACACTAATCTTGAAGCAACTCTCTTGGTGAATTGATTGATGAACTCTCTCTCTCTCTCTCAAAAATCTCAATCATGCTACTAATTGTACTAACACTAACCTTAACAAACTCACTAAATAACTTGATGATGTTATAAAAGGTTTTCTACAACCATCTAAATCACATTAATTTGATTCATACACTATCTAAAGGTGGCTTAACTTACTCAGAAATAACACCCAAAAATTGGATAATATTCTATTGGTTTTATGCTTACTTTTCGTGGTCAATTGTGGTATTTTACTCATTGTTGTTATAATACTGGTTTACTGCTGCAAATTTTCAATATCCATAGCAATCTAACTTGTCTAGTCTCTAAAGGAGGTATTTATTGCATACTTTGACTTAAAAATTGTTACATATATGCTGTAAAGTGTTCTTGTTCCAGGCAAGTACCAAATCATCTTCAAACCTCTTCTCGTTCCTTGACCTAGACCAATCATTCAATGATAAAGATAAGGGGTGGTAGGCTTGGATACTAAACTTTCTATTTGATCCCTTTAGGTAACTAGTGAAGCCTCCCTTGTGGTGGACCTCTTCCATCACTAAAACCAGGGAAGTCCCTACTTAGGTGATAGTGGTAGGTTATTCCATAGTTACGCAAGAGTTGGGGATATTGTGGTGGGATTTGCACAAGTACAAATCATGCAATAACATTTTTGTGTTGTTGTTGGGGAGCATTGAGTCATTCTCCTCAATGCCATATATTTTATAAACTTCCCCTGAAGCCCTTATCATACAAGTTTACCTAGCGACACCACTTAGGGTATTTCCCTCACCTTCCTTTGATGATCCTAAAGGGATCATCTGATGACTTGACAAATCTCAGGGAGGTACACTAACCCTCCTAAGACCTACAAGAGAAGGCTTCCTCACAACTCACCTGTAGTGAAATCCTTGTTTGGTGGAAACCTTCCTTTATCCACAATGGCTCAAAATCATTGGGTATTCAACATATTTAAGCCTTTAGACATGTCTGTTGTTCCTGGATACCATCGACAAATGCCTCCTAAGTTTGAAAAATGGTTTCCCAAGTTTTTCGGTAATAATGTGACCATTGCTAAAGAGCGTATGGATAAATTTTGGGCCTTCTTCCAAGTTAATACCATAAGTGATGACGCTGAAGATTTAGTGATGAAAATTTTCTCATCCATTTTCACCAATGATGATATAAGATGGTACAATGGTCTCCTTATCAAAAGTATCAAGACCATGGATTAGTTTGAAGAGAATTTTCTTAAGATATGGGGTGCTAAGGAGGATCCTAAATTATTGTTGATGTGATTTACTGAAATAAATAAGATATAGAATGAAATTGTCAAAGAATTTGATGCCAAGTTTGAAAATTTGCTTCAACAAATACCTAGCAAATTTCACCCTGAAAAATATCATCTTCTTTTCTTCTACATGAAGGCCTTCCTAGGAAGTTTTGGATACATGCTTAGGGATAAGGCTCCAAAAACCATTGAATAGGCCCAAGAGATGGCTGCAAAAATCAAGGCTAATATTTCAACCTGTAAGGTAGAACCTTCTATGCCCCAAGAGTCAAGGCTGAAACCAAACCAAGAACATTACACAATGCTGATCCCACTCAAGATGTAAGTGTTCCATGGGCACAAAGGATTGAAGAAGATGTTGGAGTTACTTCACACACACCTAGGATTTATTTTTCCTAAGGTTTTTACTTGTTAATTAATCATAATTAGTCATTATCTAGTCTCCTATTTTAGGGGAGAATATTCCACCTCGAGAATATTCTCTTTTAGTTGACACTTCAGTTTGACTAGTTGAGTTGAGTTTAGATGTTGCATTGGTTTTGTCACCATGCAACATTGGGATCATCACCAACTCACTACTCTTTGTTCAGTCAGTTAATTGAAGACTAGTTGACTAGTTAACTCAGCTATGTGGTAGTTCACTCCCGTAACAGCCTAAGAGACTAGACTAGGTGGAAGTTTACTCTTGTAACTGATGGTGTGTGTCCATTTCAATCTAGACCACCACTATGGCTAATTAGTTACTCATGTATCCTATATATATTGTAAATTATTCACTCTTTGAGTGTGGAATACGGTTAATGAGAATTCTTCCATTCTTTCTCTCCTTCTTCTTCTTTCTCCAATTCTCTCTGTAAATGTGTGTATTATTGTTTAGCTAGATCTATTCTGTGCAGGTTCAACACATTTACATGGTATCAGAGCCGACGGACTGCTAAGAAAAAACTACACCAAATTGTTTTTGTAGGTACAAAAGATTGAAGACAACAAAAAGATAGATTATTCGCTAGAAATGCTTCTCACGCCTCATAACTATTTGGAATGGAAGCCAAAAATTCTGCTTATGCTCAGATGCAAAGACTTGTATCAAATAACTATGGCAATGGAAGTAGAGCCTGATTCTATCGATGAGAAAAATGACTTTCTCAATAGACAAGATATGGCCATAGGATGTATCCTCTATTTTATTTCTCCCGAAATTCTCCATCAAGTATATGATGACTCACAAGAATTCATTCTGTTAGCGATAAAAAATGCACTGGCATTTTTGAAAGAATGATGCCTAATCTTGTAGGGGATGTTTGAATAGCTTCCTGGACTCCAAATGCAGATTTGAAAGCACCATTGGAAATCTTAGGATTTGTAGATGTCAATTGACTATTTAAACATGCAAAACGGACTCTCCATGATTGAGAAATTTGATTTTGAAAAAATCTACGCTTTCACCAGTGCAGAAGGCATAATTATAACTAGTTAGCTGGTGAAAGCTCCGCCTTTCACCAGCTAAGGAGCAAATTTTCGGGTAAATTAGCTGGTGAAAGCCTGTCACGGCCAGAATAGCCGAATTTTTGCCCAGATCAGGATTTTTTGGGTTTGAATGGTTTGAAATCTTCTTCAATAAGCTGGTTATGAATTATCAAATCAAAATCTAAAGGCCATTCTTGGAGATGAAAGTCAAAAGGGAATTTTTTGACTAGATTTAGTCATTTTCAAGGGCAAAATGATAGGGATCAAATGACACATCACCCAATTCAAATTTTATCTTTGGAGGACCAAATCAAACAACCTTGGGAGGCTAAAACTGCACTTCATCAACAATCTACTATTTTTAGAAATCATAAAATAGGACCTTTACTATTTTGTTTTGATTTTCCATTCTAAATCCATTTTTATAGGATCTCATCCTACACTTGTTATATCTGTTTTGATTTGACTATTTTTAGTAAATCTGATCCATCTTTCAAGGATCTAGATTTCATCTTGTAAGGCTATAAATGCCTAGCTTTTCTAAGAGTCTAGGGGGTTCAATTTTGGATACTCTTTTGCTATTGTACTAAGACACTTATTTTTCAATACAGAAAGACAGTCTTCTTTTGTTGTTAATGACATATTTCTTCATCTATTCCATGTTCTGTACTTTATTTCAATTTAGCTCAGTTATTAAGAACTGTCATCTTCTTATTTAGCTCATAAACTTGAACTAAAGGAATTCTTGCTGGCTTGTATGATCCTACACACTGCTGTACTTGATTATCTAGATCAGTTTTCTCCATACCTTTTGATATTACTTTGTTTGGTCATTGATTCCTAAAAGCACTGTTTCATTCGATTGCATTGTGAGTTGTCTTCCCATTAGCTACTCTCTATTATCCCATTGATCCACACTTTCATTATTCATGATTTATTAAGTTACCAAGCATTCTTAGCCTACAACCCTAAGGAGTTTCTTGGAGTGATAACAAATTGGCGCCATTGCCGGGAACAGGAGATTGAAGCTCAGCTTCCTTGGGAGACGACAAGATCCATATTTGATGATAGACAAAGCTTGGACATCATTTGGTTGTAATTATCTATCTGGCGACTCCATGAAGGACAGATTCAATGGCGACTCCACAATAATCAAATGTCAAAAGCGTTTGCAGCTCTTTTGGCTCGGAGGTTTGCACCTCTTGACTTCTCAACAGTTCCTGGTTTCCCACATCTAGTTCCTTATATAGATATTTGGGGAGATCACCTCCCAAGATTTGCAGAAAAGAAAGAAGATAATCCTTCAAATCATCTCATCAAATTTCATCAATGCATGATTCAGCTGGATATAAATCATGAGGATGTGCTCATGAAGATGTTTGTCTTCTCATTAGAAGGAGATGCTCGCGAATGGTATCGATCTTTACTTCCTTCTAGCATATCTTCTTTAAAAGAGTTTCATACAGTATTCCATCATTGATGTGAAAGGTTTTTTGCTTGGGAAATTCTTCTTGAGGGTTGTTGTGAAGAATTTCATGCACATATTCAAAATGTTTATTCTTCTAATTGTGAACATGAAATTCTTTCTGTTATTGCTGTTTAAGAGGAAGATCCTAAAGATAGAGTTGATCTGAATATTGATGATTGTGTGACTGAATATTCTCGGGATTATTCTTCTTATGTACTTACTACTTTAAACAAAAATGAAAAGGATTATAGGGTAGGGGAAGAAGAAGATGAATTTTCAGCTGAAAGTCTCTTTAAAGAATGTTGTGATGAATTTGGAAAGCATGTTCAACAGGAAGCATTTGATTCTTATGTTTGAAGAGATGAAAGTTATGTTGTTAAGGAAGATCTTCATGATACAAATGATTATAATGAGAATTATATATCTGTAGATGCATCAGATCTTATCTCTGTTGCACATGCTGCCTTTGAATTGTATGAAGAATCAGTTATAAAAGAGGATTGTTCTCAAATTTTTGAAGAAGTTTCTTATGACATTTATCCACCTGTGACTGATGAGAAGGATTTGAAGATTGCTTGTCTTTCTTTACCAGATACAAAGATTTTTTGTTCATCTATCTTTGATAAGTATGTAGACGAAGGAGATCAGATTTCTATATCAAATGATGTTAATTTGAGCAACAACCAGTCTATATATGATAGCTATAGATCTGATCTTGAAGAGCCTCTTTCTTTGCCTATCGAAGAACAACATCAAGATGAAGTCAATCATTCATTTTTCACAGCCGATGTCCTTTTTCCAGAATTCTGTCATGAATATGATTTGTTTTATCAAATTAATGGACAATATGATTGTGTTGGAAAATCTGTGGTTGAATATGATACTTTTCTAAAAAATTCAAACGTTATGTCTTTTGAGATTCCAGATGATAAAGAGCAGATTGCATATGGAAATAATCCTAGATCAGATCAGGAACATTATGAAACTAATACATGAAAGCGGCTTTTTGACTTTAAACAACAAGGTATTGTCATATATAAATTTTATGATCCAATTGCTATATGGATGGACTCACGGTCTTCACTGATGTCATATATTACAGAGTTTGGCATCATGGTTTGCAACAGTAAACATGAGCCGGTTGCAGTCCTCTTGTGGTATTTTTTGTTCTCCTTCCCTGTTCTTTGTAGTATACATAAAGATGGGTCAAGCAATTTGTTGCTTGAATTATTTTTCTGGAAATTTGTATATACCTGAAACATGTATTTGCAGCGGTTAGATGTAGGAGTAGACAGAAAAATAAGCTCGTCCTACGAGCATGTAGATCGCTTTCAGTTATTGTTGAATAAGAAGAGACACATTGAGTTTTTGATGGAATCACAGTTTTGGAGGTGAAAGTTCATTTTGGACTAAGGCAAAGCTTTCATCAGCGCACAGGACAATTTTACAACCAGTTAGCTAGTGAAAGGCAACGCTTTCACCAGCTAACCAGCGAATCATAAGGTGAGTTAGCTGGTGAAAGCAGAAAAAGAATTGTTGAAAAGGGATGAGCAAAGTCAATTGTTCCTCCAAAAGTGGTTGTGCTGGGGTGCATGGAAGAACGTTTGAAAGAAAAAATAATTGAATCAGACAAGATGGTTGATGTAGTTTGTGGGCTTGATACTTACAGGGACTTGCCTCGCTTGCTAGAAGCTGTAGATTATGGTCAAAAGGGAGTTAATACAATTCTGTCCCTTGAAGAAACATAGGCTGATATCAGTCCAGTAAGAATTGCTAGCAATTCATTTACAACATTTGTCTCCATAATGCCTGGCTGTAACAATATGTGTTCATTCTGCATTGTACCTTTCACGTGGGGGAGAGAGAGGTCACGACCAGTAGAGTCCATTGTGAGAGAGATTTGGGAGCAAGGTGTGAAATAAGTAATGCTTCTTGGTCAAAACGTGAACAATTATAATGATATCTCTATCCTTGATGGGAATGGTGCAGTTCTTACAGGGAACAGTTGGGCTCTTAGTCAAGGCTTTTCCAGCATATTCAAGGTGAAGAATACTGGATTGCGCTTTTCCAATCTATTAAATAGTCTATCTATTGAATTTTCTGAAATGCGGTTCAGATTCACGTCTCCCCACCCTAAGGATTTTCCTGATGACTTGTTGTTCCTGATGAAAGATTGATGGAACATCTGTAGAAGCATTCATTTACTAGCACAGAGTGGGAGTACAACTGTTCTTGAAAGAATGTGGCGGGGTTATACACGAGAAGTTTATTTGGATCTTGTGGAAAGAATACAAAATATTACTCCTAACATTGGCTTAAGCAATGAATTTATCTGTGGATTTTGTGGTGAAACAGAACAGGACCATGCTGATACATTGAGCCTCATTAAGTCCGTAGGTTACGATATGGCTTACTTGTTTGCCTACAGTCTGCGGGAGAAAACACATGCTCATCGAAACTATGTAGATAATGTTCCAGATGATGTCAAACAAAGAAGGCTGTCAGAGCTCATCAGTGCTTTCCGAGAATCAACAGGTCAGAGGTATGACTCGCAGATCAAACAACTGAAATTCCCTCATACAAGCGCGCAATTACAACTCCAGATTCGTTCAAGTGGCAAAAGGTGGTTGAAACTCTAGTTTGGAGAGCAAACTCATCATACAGGTGTGCGTTTCAATTATCAAACGGCTTAAATTCTGGTTCTGTGATCCATGCTTGAACAATTATTGCCTCAAATATCTGCTTCTGTTAGTCGAGTCACAGTTTTTGCTTAGTCTCTGCCTAAATATATCACGCTGTTGATGAATTAGAAGTCTGTTATTAAGTTATAGTTTCTTGTTGAGTCACACGCTTTGATTCTAGATCTATATGTTCATCAATTACACGCATAATCCCTGGGTTTGAGGGACACATCAACAGTTAATTATGGCAAAGTCAGGATCTGCTTTAAGGGCTGAGGTTGATGGTGTTTGGTACTTGAAGGTGCATCCAGAGATAGCACAATCATCTGCTGAACCTACTGTATCTAAAGCCAATAAGATAAATCAATATTTCACTATGGATCAACCAGTCTGATCGCATAGTTAACTCGGTCATCTCACCTTGCAGCCATGGCGATTGCGAGACAAAGAAAAGACACAACAGGTCTCTGGTTTGCTCGAGGGAGAAGCTGAAGGAAATTGCAACATTCCTCAAACAGACATGACCACAAGGGAAAGTATCAGTGGAGCAGTGTTTGATCATGATTTTCTAGATCAGCATCCTAAGGAAATCATCGATTGTTGCCACAACAGTATACAGACTGACAAAATGATGCAAATTTCGAGAGATGAAGAGGGATGAAATCCATGCATACCTTTGAGTAATATGCAAGCAGATTCTCATAGTAGGGAAGCAGCCAGTTGCATGGAAATTGATAACTTACCAAATATACCAAGGAATGTGCATCTTTCAAGCAAGGGAACTCTTACAATGGAAAATGTGGAGGGCTGCACGAATGGATGTGTGGAAAATAAAGGAGATATAGGTTCATCAACCAATCAAGTCCAATGTACATTGTGTGGAATTAATGAGCGAAATGATTGCATCATACTTTGTAATGCATGCCAAGCAGCTTATCATAGGTATTGCCTTCCACCTGCCCTGGAGGAGGTTCCAAGAACTAGTTGGTACTGTGTATCTTGTTCACTAGCCAGAGAGAAGTCGTCTGAGGTTTACTCCTTTTGTGATAAGAAGGACAATATGGTTAATGAGGGTGTGGACATGTCACTCCAAAATTGTGTGGTGTCTAAATTGCAAAGTGGGTAGATGGAAGTACATAGCACTGGAGAAAATGGTGAACCAGAGCATTACAAAGTAGGGCTTGAATGTAATAGGAAAGAGGCTGGAGCTAATATTGATGGAGAGGTGATTGAAATTCAACAAGATGAAGGGTTTGATTTGCATAAGAGTGGAGCAGAGACAATGCCTCATACCAGCAGGAAAGAAGCAAAACATGATGATAACCAATTAATTGCAAAATTGTGCAAAATCTGTTCGACTGGAAAAAAGGACGGTGATCATCTTATAGAATGTAGTAATGAAAATTTCCTCTATAAATTTTATCATTTAAGATGCTTGAGCCCTCCATTAGCAAGTGTCCCTCCACCGACATGGTTCTGCCCTTCTTGTCTCTATAGAATTTGCTTTATTGATGAGCACGATGAAGATATCATCCTTTGTGATGGTTGTGATAATGGCTATCACACATATTGCTTGAATCCACCACTTGCAGGGGTACCAGAAAGTAACTGGTACTGCCCATCTTGTTTGGAAAGGCAAAAGGGGAGGAAACGTAAGAAAGGTCAAAATCACTCAGCAAGTGCAATCAAGTCAGCAGGACAAGTGCATTCAAAGAAGGTATCTTAGGTGCAGAGTCAATTTTCTTTGCATACAGAGAGAGCACATGATCTATTTGGGAGACTTACAAGTTCAACAGGACGTGTCCAGTTAAAGAAGGCAGCTCAGGTAGTGAGTCCATCTTCCTTGCAACTGGGGGGAGATCCACCTGATGTTTCTAATAAAATCATCAAACATGAAATGGAGAGCTTTGTACCACTTATGCAATCATAAAAGCCATCTCAAGCAAATTGTCCAGTAAGAGAGAGAGGAACTTCGTCTAGCAAGCCCTGAGGTCTTTGTACTCTTGCAGGTAATCAAGATTCATCAAATTTTTATTTTTTGGGTAAGTTTCTATTTTCGGTGGTTTAGGCGAGCCTGTGTGTGCTCATTAACCACCGAAATAGAGTACTTTCAGTGGATAAGGTGCCAAATTCTAGATACATTTAACCACCGAAAGATGTTTTAACCAGATCACTCAAAATTTTGCCCAATTCCCACACTTCTAGGATATATCTGGCACGTAATATCTTTGAGTCCTAAAAGAAACAAATTGAAGATAAATCCTTAAGACGCTTGTGATATAATTTGTTCAAGATTGAGGGAACAATATGCAGATTTTAATTTAACAAAAAACAAGTGGCAGCAGCTCCGAAGACAAGTGGCAGAGTTTTCAGAAACATAATTTTAAGGGATCTTGTAAATAGCCAAAGACATAAATGCAGGTTATAAACATTTCTTGGACTAAAAAGGATAAATGACTCCATGGCCCAATACTAAAGGCACAAGGTCTGCTAGGTTCTTGGAGACCTCACAGGGAGGTATCCATCCCAGCTGGAGCCAGATGTTAGTGATAAAAAATGCACTGACATTTTTGAAAGAATGATGCCTAATATTGTATTGGATGTTTGAATAGCTTCCTGGACTCCAAATGAAGATTTGAAAGCACCATTGGAAAGCGTAGGATTTGTAGATATCAATCGACTATTTAAGCATGCAAAACAGACTCTCCATGACTGAGAAATTTGATTTTGAAAAAATCTGCGCTTTCACCAGCGCAGAAGGCAGAATTATAACTAGTTAGCTGGTGAAAGCTCCGCCTTTCACCAGCTAAGGAGCAGATTTTCGGGTAAATTAGCTGGTGAAATCCTGTCATGGCCATAATAGACGAATTTTTTCCCAGATCAAGATTTTTTGGGTTTGAATGGTTTGAAATCTTCTTCAATAAGCTGGTTATAAATTATCAAATCAAAATCTAAAGGCCATTCTTGGAGATGAAAGTCAAAAGGGAATTTTTTGACTAGATTTAGTCATTTTCAAGGGAAAAATGATAGGGATCAAATGACACATCACCCAATTCGAATTTTTTCTTTGGAGGACCAAATCAAACAGCCTTGGGAGGCTAAAACTGCACTTCATCAACAATCTACTATTTTTAGAAATAATTAAATAGGAACTTTACTATTTTGTTTTGATTTTCCATTCTAGATCCATTTTTATAGGATCTCATCCGACACTTGTTATATCTGTTTTGATTTGACTATTTTTATTAAATATGATCCATCTTTCAAGGATCTAGATTTCATCTTGTAAGGCTATAAATCATCATAAGACAAGATAGAGAATGTAGAAAAGCCACTAGAAGATAAATCATCTCAGTTTGAAGAGCCTTCTACACAAGTATCTACAAAAATTTGTATTCCATTAATTGAATATGATGTCTACTCCATTTCAGATTTGTTTTCTGAAATTCATGTGGAAGATATATGGCATGCATCTCAGGAGTCACATGCAGACACT
>ML815515.1:215823-227806 GCA_009831015.1 Picea engelmannii
ATGCCTAGCTTTTCTAAGAGTCTAGGGGGTTCAATTTTGGATACTCTTTTGCTATTGTACTAAGACACTTATTTTTCAATACAGAAAGACAGTCTTCTTTTGTTGTTAATGACATATTTCTTCATCTATTCCATGTTCTGTACTTTATTTCAATTTAGCCCAATTATTAAGAACTGTCATCTTCTTATTTAGCTCATAAACTTGAACTAAAGGAATTCTTGCTGGCTTGTATGATCCTACACACTGCTGTACTTGATTATCTAGATTAGTTTTCTCCATACCTTTTGATATTACTTTGTTTGGTCATTGATTCCTAAAAGCATTGTTTCATTCGATTGCATTGTGAGTTGTCTTCCCATTAGCTACTCTCTATTATCCCATTGATCCACACTTTCATTATTCATGATTTATTAAGTTACCAAGCATTCTTAGCCTACAACCCTAAGGAGTTTCTTGGAGTGATAACAAATTGGTGCCGTTGCCGGGAAGAGGAGATTGAAGCTCAGCTTCCTTGGGAGACGACAAGATCCATCTTTGATGATAGACAAAGCTTGGACATCATTTGGTTGTAATTATCTATCTGGCGACTCCATGAAGGACAGATTCAATGGTGACTCCACAATAATCAAATGTCAAAAGCGTTTGCAGCTCTTTTGGCTCGGAGGTTTGCACCTCTTGACTTCTCAACAGTTCCTGGTTTCCCACATCCAGTTCCTTCTATAGATATTTGGGGAGATCACCTCCCAAGATTTGCAGAAAAGAAAGAAGATAATCCTTCAGATCATCTCATCAAATTTCATCAATGCATGATTCAGCTGGATATAAATCATGAGGATGTGCTCATGAAGATGTTTGTCTTCTCATTAGAAGGAGATGCTCGCGAATGGTATCGATCTTTACTTCCTTCTAGCATATATTCTTTAAAAGAGTTTCATACAGTATTCCATCATTGATGTGAAAGGTTTTTTGCTCGGGAAATTCTTCTTGAGGGTTGTTGTGAAGAATTTCATGCACATATTCAAAATGTTTATTCTTCTAATTGTGAACATGAAATTCTTTCTGTTATTGCTATTTAAGAGGAAGACCCTCAAGATAGAGTTGATTTGAATATTGATGATTGTGTGACCGAAGATTCTCGGGATTATTCTTTTTATGTACTTACTACTTTAAACAAAAATGAAAAGGATTATAGGGTAGGGGAAGAAGAAGATGAATTTTCATCTGAAAGTCTCTTTAAAGAATGTTGTGATGAATTTGGAAAGCATGTTCAATAGGAAGCAGTTGATTCTTATGTTTGCAGAGATGAAAGTTATGTTGTTAAGGAAGATCTTCATGATACAAATGACTATAATGAGAATTATATATCTGTAGATGCATCAGATCTTATCTCTGTTGCACATGCTGCCTTTGAATTGTATGAAGAATCAATTATAAAAGAGGATTGTTCTCAAATTTTTGAAGAAGTTTCTTATGACATTTATCCACTTGTGACTGATGAGAAGGATTTGAAGATTGCTTGTCTTTCTTTACCAGATACAGAGATTTTTTGTTCATCTATCTTTGATAAGTATGTAGACGAAGGAGATCAGATTTCTATATCAAATGATGTTGATTTGAGCAGCAACCAGTCTATATATGATAGCTATGGATCTAATCTTGAAGAGCCTCTTTCTTTGCCTATCGAAGAACAACATCAAGATGAAGTCAATCATTCAGTTTTCACAGCCGATGTCCTTTTTCCAGAATTCTGTCATGAATATGATTTGTTTTATCAAATTAATGGACAATATGATTGTGTTGGAAAATCTGTGGTTGAATATGATACTTTTCTAAAAAATTCAAAGGTTATGTCTTTTGAGATTCCAGATGATAAAGAGCAGATTGCATATGGCAATAATCCTAGATCAGATCAAGAACATTATGAAACTAATACAGGAAAGCGTCTTTTTGACTTTAAACAACAAGGTATTGTCATATATAAATTTTATGATCCAATTGCTATATGGATGGACTCACGGTCTTCACTGATGTCATATATTACAGAGTTTGGCATCATGGTTTGCAGCAGTAAACATGAGCCAGTTGCAGTCCTCTTGTGGTATTTTTTGTTCTTCTTCCCTGTTCTTTGTTGTATACATAAAGATGGGTCAAGCAATTTGTTGCTTGAATTATTTTTCTAGAAATTTGTATATACCTAAAACATGTATTTGCAGCGGTTAGATGTAGGAGTAGACAAAAAAATAAGCTCTTCCTACGATCATGTAGATCACTTTCAGTTATTGTTGAATAAGCAGAGACACATTGAGTTTTTGATGGAATCACAGTTTTGGAGGTGAAAGTTCATTTTGGACTAAGGAAAAGCTTTCATCAGCGCACATGACAATTTTACAACCGGTTAGTTGGTGAAAGGCAACGCTTTCACCAACTAACCAATGAATCATAAGGCGAGTTAGCTGGTGAAAGCAGAAAAAGCATTGTTGAAAAGGGACGAGCAAAGTCAATTGTTCCTCCAAAAGTGGCTGTGCTGGGGTGCATGGAAGAACGTTTGAAAGAAAAAATAATTGAATCAGACAAGATGGTTGATGTAGTTTGTGGGCCTGATACTTACAGGGACTTGCCTCGCTTGCTAGAAGCTGTAGATTATGGTCAAAATGGAGTTAATACACTTCTGTCCCTTGAAGAAACATAGGTTGATATCAGTCCAGTAAGAATTGCTAGCAATTCAGTTACAACATTTGTCTCCATAATGCGTGGATGTAACAATATGTGTTCATTCTGCATTGTACCTTTCATGTGGGGGAGAGAGAGGTCACGACCAGTAGAGTCCATTGTGAGAGAGATTTGGGAGCAAGGTGTGAAAGAAGTAATGCTTCTTGGTCAGAACGTGAACAGTTATAATGATATCTCTATCCTTGATGGGAATGGTGCAGTTCTTACAGGGAACAGTTGGGCTCTTAGTCAAGGCTTTTCCGGCATATGCAAGGTGAAGAATACTGGACTGCGCTTTTCCAATCTATTAAATAGTCTATCTATTGAATTTTCTGAAATGCGGTTCAGATTCACGTCTCCCCACCCTAAGGATTTTCCTGATGACTTGTTGTTCCTGATGAAAGATCGATGGAACATCTGTAGAAGCATTCATTTACTAGCACAGAGTGGGAGTACAACTGTTCTTGAAAGAATGCGGCGGGGTTATACACAAGAAGTTTATTTGGATCTTGTGGAAAGAATACAGAATATTACTCCTGACGCTGGCTTAAGCAATGACTTTATCTGTGGATTTTGTGGTGAAACAGAACAGGACCATGTTGATACATTGAGCCTCATTAAGTTCGTAGGTTACGATATGGCTTACTTGTTTGCCTACAGTCTGCGGGAGAAAACACATGCTCATCGAAACTATGTAGATAATGTTCCAGATGATGTCAAACAAAGAAGGCTGTCAGAGCTCATCAGTGCTTTCTGGGAATCAACAGGTCAGAGGTATGACTCGCAGATCAAACAACTGAAATTCCCTCATACAAGCGCGCAATTACAGCTCCAGATTCGTTCAAGTGGCAAAAGGTGGTTGAAACTCTAGTTTGGAGAGCAAACTCATCATACAGGTGTGCATTTCAATTATCAAACGGCTTAAATTATGGTTCTGTGATCCATGCTTGAACAATTATCGCCTCAAATATCTGCTTCTGTTAGTCGAGTCACAGTTTTTGCTTAGTCTCTGCCTAAATATCTCATGCTGTTGATGAATTAGAAGTCTGTTATTAAGTTATAGTTTCTTGTTGAGTCACACGCTTTGATTCTAGATCTATATGTTCATCAATTACACGCATAATCCCTGGGTTTGAAGGAAACATCAGTAGTTAATTATGGCAAAGTCAGGATCTGCTTTAAGGGCTGAGGTTGATGGTGTTTGGTACTTGAAGGTGCATCCATAGATAGCACAATCATCTGCTGAACCTACTGTATCTAAAGCCAATAAGATAAATCAATATTTCACTATGGATCAACCAGTCTGATCGCAGAGTTAACTTGGTCAGCTCACCTTGCATCCATGGCAATTGCGAGACAAAGAAAAGACACAACAGGTCTCTGGTTTGCTCGAGGGAGAAGCTGAAGGAAATTGCAACATTCCTCAAACAGACATGACCACAAGGGAAAGTATCAGTGGAGCAGTGTTTGATCATGATGTTCTAGATCAGCAGCCTAAGGAAATCATCGATTGTTGCCACAACAATATACAGACTGAAAAAATGATGCAAATTTCGAGAGCTGAAGAGGGATGCAATCCATGCATACCTTTGAGTAATATGCAAGAAGATTCTCATAGTAGGGAAGCAACCAGTTGCATGGAAACTGATAACTTACCAAATATACCAAGGAATGTGCATCTTTCAAGCAAGGGAACTCTTACAATGGAAAATGTGGAGGGCTGCACGAATGGATGTGTGGAAAATAAAGGAGATATAGGTTCATCAGCCAATCAAGTCCAATGTACATTGTGTGGAAGTAATGAGCGAAATGATTGCATCATACTTTGTAATGCATGCCAAGCATCTTATCATAGGTATTGCCTTCCACCTGCCTTGGAGGAGGTTCCAAGAACTAGTTGGTACTGTGTATCTTGTTCACTAGCCAGAGAGAAGTCGTCTGAGGTTTACTCCTTTTGTGATAAGAAGGACAATATGGTTAATGAGGGTGTGGACATGTCACTCCAAAATTGTGTGGTGTCTAAATTGCAAAGTGGGTATATGGAAGTACATAGCACTGGAGAAAATGGTGAACCAGAGCATTACAAAGTAGGGCTTGAATGTAATAGGAAAGAGGTTGGAACTAATATTGATGGAGAGGTGATTGAAATTCAGCGAGATGAAGGGTTTGATTTGCATAAGAGTGGAGCAGAGACAATGCCTCATACCAGCAGGAAAGAAGCAGAACATGATGATAAACAATTAATTGCAAAATTGTGCAAAATCTGTTCGACTGGAAAAAAGGACGGTGATCATCTTATAGAATGTAGTAATGAAAATTGCCTCTATAAATTTTATCATTTAAGATGCTTGAGCCCTCCATTAGCAAGTGTCCCTCCACCGAAATGGTTCTGCCCTTCTTGTCTCTGTAGAATTTGCTTTATTGATGAGCACGATGAAGATATCATCCTTTGTGATGGTTGTGATAATGGCTATCACACATATTGCTTGAATCCACCACTTGCAGGGGTACCAGAAAGTAACTGGTACTGCCCATCTTGTTTGGAAAGGCAAAAGGGGAGGAAACATAAGAAAGGTCAAAGTCACTCAGCAAGTGCAATCAAGTCAGCAGGACAAGTGCATTCAAAGAAGGTATCTTAGGTGCAGAGTCAATTTTCTTTGCATACAGAGAGGGCACATGATCTATTTGGGAGACTTACAAGTTCAACAGGACGTGTCCAGTTAAAGAAGGAAGCTCAGGTAGTGAGTCCATCTTCCTTGCAACTGGGGGGAGAGCCACCTGATGTTTCTAATAAAATCATCAAACATGAAATGGAGAGCTTTGTACCACTTATGCAATCAGAAAAGCCATCTCAAGAAAATTGTCCAGTAAGAGAGAGAGGAACTTCGTCTAGCAAGCCCTGAGGTCTTTGTACTCTTGCAGGTAATCGAGATTCATCAAATTTTGATTTTTTGGGTAAGTTTCTATTTTCGGTGGTTTAGGCGAGCCTGTGTGTGCTCATTAACCACCAAAATAGAGTACTTTCGGTGGATAAGGTGCCAAATTCTAGATACAGTTAACCACCGAAAGCTGTTTTAACCAGATCACTCAAAATTTTGCCCAATTCCCACACTTCTAGGATATATCTGGCACGTAATATCTTTGAGTCCTGAAAGAAACAAATTGAAGATAAATCCTTAAGACGCTTGTGATATAATTTTTTCAATATTGAGGGAACAATATGCAGATTTTAATTTAACAAAAAACAAGTGGCAGCAGCTCCGAAGACAAGTGGCAGAGTTTTCAGAAACATAATTTTAAGGGATCTTGTAAATAGCCAAAGACATAAATGCAGGTTATAAACATTTCTTGGACTGAAAAGGATAAATGACTCCATGGCCCAATACTAAATGCACAAGGTCTTCTAGGTTCTTGGAGACCTCACAGGGAGGTATCCATCCCAGCTGGAGCCAGATGTTAGCGATAAAAAATGCACTGGCATTTTTGAAAGAATGATGCCTAATATTGTAGGGGATGTTTGAATAGCTTCCCAGACTCCAAATGCATATTTGAAAGCACCATTTGAAAGCGTAGGATTTGTAGATGTCAATCGACTATTTAAGCATGCAAAACAAACTCTCCATGACTGAGAAATTTGATTTTGAAAAAATCTGCGCTTTCACCAGCGCAGAAGGCAGAATTATAACTAGTTAGCTGGTTAAAGCTCCGCCTTTCACCAGCTAAGGAGCAGATTTTTGGGTAAATTAGCTGGTGAAATCCTGTCATGGCCAGAATAGCCAAATTTTTGCCCAGATCAGGATTTTTTGGGTTTGAATGGTTTGAAATCTTCTTCAATAAGCTGGTTATAAATTATCAAATCAAAATCTAAAGGCCATTCTTGGAGATGCAAGTCAAAAGGGAATTTTTTTGACTAGATTTAGTCATTTTCAAGGGAAAAATGATAGGGATCAAATGAAACATCACCCAATTCGAATTTTGTCTTTGGAGGACCAAATCAAACAACCTTGGGAGGCTAAAACTGCACTTCATCAGCAATCTACTATTTTTAGAAATAATTAAATAGGAACTTTACTATTTTGTTTTGATTTTCCATTCTAGATCCATTTTTATAGGATCTCATCCGACACTTGTTATATCTGTTTTGATTTGACTATTTTTATTAAATCTGATCCATCTTTCAAGGATCTAGATTTCATCTTGTAAGGCTATAAATCATCATAAGACAAGATAGAGAATGTAGAAAAGCCACTGGAAGATAAATCATCTCAGTTTGAAGAGCCTTCTACACAAGTATCTACAAAAATTTGTATTCCATTAATTGAATATGATGTCTACTCCATTTCAGATTTGTTTTCTGAAATTCATGTGGAAGATATATGGCATGCATCTCAGGAGTCACATGCAGACACTTTTGCATGCACCATGCATGCTTCTCAGGAGTAAAAAATGGAGCCGCGCACATCAGACTCAATTCTGATATTTTCTGAGCACTATTTTTAGAAAAAAATTGGATATTTGAATTCCTCTCGGAAAAATATCCAATTTAAAAAAAAATATTGTCCGAAACGGACTCTGGAAAGTGAAGTTATGATCGTTTCAAAATCAACAAAATTTCAACATTTTTCCGGAAACGGCTGCACGGTTTTCAAAATTTCATCCAAAATTTATTTGGATATTTTTGATTCAAGAAGATAAAGTGGATATGTGTGGACATCTCAATGGTGCATATACTTCATCAGATCCGTGCAGACATCTACATCTTCAACAAAATCTTCAACGAGCACAAACTTGCACAGTTGCGAGGTCTTCTTAGAGTGAATGACAGGGTTGCATAGCAACTGTTTTTGTTCCTTCTCATTTTTTATTTTATGCATTGTAATTTGAGGGGGGGGTTTTTACCATGAGGTTTTCCCTCTTTCCTCATTTATTTTAGTGTATCTTTTGTATTTGGGTACCTAACATGGCCTTGTAGCCGGGACCCATTCTTTATTTTCACCATAGTGATGTTCAGGGGGGCTGTTGGAGTTACTTCACACACACCTATGATTTATTTTTCCTAAGGTTTTTACTTGTTTATTAGTTATAATTAGTCATTATCTAGTTTCCTATATTTTAGGGGAGAATATTCCATCTGGAGAATATTCTCTTTCAGTTGACACTTCAATTTGACTAGTTGAGTTAAGTTTAGATGTTGCATTGGTTTTGTCACCATGCAACATTGGGATCATCACCAACTCACTACTCTTTGTTCAGTCAGTTAACTGAAGACTATTTGACTAGTTAACTCAGCTATGTGGCAGTTCATTCTCGTAACTGCCTGCAAGACTAGACTAGGTGGCGGTTTACTCTTGTAACTGCTGGTGTGTGTCCAGATCAATCTAGACCACCACTATGGCTCATTAGTTACTAATGTATCCTATATCTATTGTAAATTATTCAATCTTTGAGTGTGGAATACGATTAAATGTGTGTATTATTGTTTAGCTAGATCTATTCTATGCAGGTTCAACACATTTACAGAAGCCATAAATGACCTTGCCAAGAACCAAACCATAATGATGAAAAATATAACTAATTTGGAGAGGTCACAACAACAAGCCACCGAACCTCCTTTTAGGGGCCAACCTCAGAGACCAAGCCAAGCTTGGAAACCTAGGGCTTCGAATGAACACAGGGTCCCTAACACTCGATAACCTTCAAATGTTATAAGTCAAGAAGAGACTCCTTGGTGCCTACCTTATGGGGATGAACATTGGGAACATGAATTCCCAAGGAATAATGGGGAACCCGATCATGTGAATTTATTTGATACCATAAACTCTATCTTTTCCATATATCCCCAAGAGTGCCTCAATATTACACCAAAACAACTTGAGGAAGGAAAAAGAGAAGGAACTAGGAGGGATAAGATGGAAATCATAAATAAAATGGATGAGGAATGAAAGGAGAATCTTAGGAAGAAGGAATTATAAGTGTACAAAAGATGAAGAAGTGCACCTCAATCTCCTCTTAGTGACCCTAGGTTCCCTCAACCACACCCTCCTCCACTATCAACAAACAATTTTCCTCCTAGTTCCACTTTGCCAAAGACTAGTGACATTGACTTGAATATTGACATAAATGGCATCTAGGCAAAGATAAATGTACTTGTACCTCTAACAAAGATCATTAAGATTCCTTTGATGAGAATCAAAGTTGAGAATTTCTTTAGAGTATAAGGCGAACCTGTATACCCTCCTATAATGTTGCAAGCTAACCATTTCAGACCACTCTATGATGAACACCCACCTTTCTCCATTTCCTTGCAAATGAAAAATAAATACTTGAACAACAATATGATTGACTCATGAGTGGGTGAAAATATCATGGCCTTAAGGGTAATGGGACAATCAAGATTGGAAGTCACAAGGCCTTACATAAATTCTCGCGGGATTGAGTCCAGGGATATTCCTACACACAGTGTGATAGCGAAATTGAAGATCCTCCTTGATCGATACCCAAAGATAGTTTTCCTAAAGGACATTGTGGTCATAGATGTTCCATATGTTTGGGGAATGATTTTGTCTAGAAAATTTTCTGCAATGTTGGGTGGTACTTTACAAATGGATTTGACCTATGCTATTATACCTATGGATGATGAAACCAATGCTCACTTACCCAACTTACCAATGGCGAGAGATCACATTGAAGAAATTGACCTTGACCTTGAAACTGAGGAAATCCTTGAGAAGCTCAAATATCTTCCAGAATTTTTCCCAGATGATCTCTATTTTTCCTAAGAAGAAGAATTTGATGATACATAATGGCCTAAAATGGAAGATTACCAACAAAAACTAGATATGTACAAAGAAAAATAAATTGGCTCTGTCAAAATATTGAATAAAGATGATAAAGAGTTGTTAAAGATGATAAAGATGATATTCTTACATCAGAATCCCACCCCCGTCCATCGAAGCAATATACCAAGGTAACACAAGAAATGATCGATCTTAAAGGAGGGGATTACAAACAAGGAGAATTTGGTCCAGGGGATCAAAAAATGATCAAAAATCAAAGTGCTCAAAATTGCTCGAAAATGGATTCATTGCATATATCTCGTCCTCACAATCCCAACACAACTTGAATGAGATCATACAAAGTTCATATGCGAGAGATATTGCGTTCTGTCCATTTTCACAAACAGGAAAAAAATGCTGACTGTACAGTCTGTACATGCCACATGGTAGCTGATCGTACTACCGTACATGCTGACATGGACAAGTGTTTTGGCAGCTGAGTTGGAAAGTGGTGTTTTTTGGACCAATCCTACGATGACACGTGTTAGTGTACAGGGAAAATGGAAGGGCTCCACATGGCCCACCTAAGGGTTTCCACGTGGCCCACCCAAGGGTTGCCATGTGGCCCACACAAGGGCTGCCACGTGGCACCCTATAATTGGTTGATGGTTTAAAAGTTTGGTATGGGCTCCGCTAGGGTCGAAATGGCGACCTTCGGCGTGGGAAAAGTATTGGCAAAGGCCAGGATACTAGCCTGCCTACGTTAGTTCTTAACACCTAATGTTCAAAACATTTATTTAAACTTGCTATATGTTTCATTCCGGGCGGAAAAGGGCCGGGGCTTAGCCCCAACCCTTGATCACAAAAATCTTACACCTTTTCCATATGACTAGTGCACAGGGATCCAACGAATAAACTGACAAGTGTGCAAATTTGTAGGTCTGCACTTGGCCACATGGGGCCACGCGACCATAACCTCCACCGGGAAAGGTGTTAGTCCCCTCTAATGGTGTAATAAATTCGCCTGAATTGCGGAACAACGCACGTGATGGGTTTTTGGACGTGAAACACACAGAGGCCAGGTTCAGTTGGACAAAGGTGCGTTTTGGTGAGTAGGTACAACAAGTTATTGGGAGAAAATTTCAGGAAGTACTGTATTTTTCTCAATTTTTGGCCAAACCAAGTGCAGGAAGAGCCCAACTAGGGGTTTTGGACATTCTGGAGCCATTGAAGCCATCTATTTTTCATTCTGAGCATTGTAAAGCACTGATTTTGACACTTTGAGAATATAATTAAAATGATCCATTGGAAGCTATGTTGGATTACTAAGAGGGGGGTGATTCAATAATAGAGAAATTTAATCCTTTTTAACCATATAATGCAAGTGTTATATTAATGTAGCATTATCATCCAATAATTGTAGAGTAAATAAACAATGAACAAATGAGCAATCATACACATACACAATACACCAGTGTTTTTACATGGAAACCTAAAGCGGGAGAAAACCATGAAATGATTTTTCTTATATGTCTTGAAGAATTACATTCATTGGAAGCACCGACTTCCTTTATTTTCCAGCTACAACTGGAAGGAGGCTCCAACCCCCTAGTTTCTCAGGCTACAACCCAAGGGAAGCTCCAACTCCCCAATTCTCTGGCTACAACCATAAGAAGGATACAACCCCCTATGTTCTCCAACTACAACCACTTTTCCTTTCCCTGTCCAACCACCCTGACCTAGAAGTAAAATGATGGAACCACTGTCACACTTTCATTGTGAGATATACTGCTGTAAACCTGTACCAATCAACCTGCACCAAAAAACCTGTTCCAATAACCTGAACCATGCATCAACCTGTACCTCAACCTGTAATCAACCTGTACCATAAACAAGTGCATCAACCATGCACCAACCTATACCAACCAACCTGCATCATAAACAAGTGCATCAACCATGCACCAACCTGTACTTCAACCTGTACCATGAACAAGTGCATCAACCATGCACCAAACCTGTACAAATAAAATGTCACAACAACCTGTCCAAACAACCTATCACAACAACCTATCTAATCAATCTTATCAACCAAATTAGATCTACTCACCAATATCAATCACCAAGACAACTCTCAAATATGTGCATCAACCAAGCATAACACAACAACTCATAATCATCACCAAGATCAATATGTGCTTCTAATAATATACCAATACAAGTATGTTACATCATCCATAAACCATGTGTCAAAAATACTACTAACAAGTGCTTCCAACCATGTACTAAGTATGTACCAACCATGTATCAACTACTCATCAACTATGACTCATCAATATGTTCCAACATCATCAACTATACACCTCATGTATGTGCCAACTCATCAACTACTTGTCTCAACCATGTACCCAACATGTACCTCAACCAAAAGTCCTCATCAATTTCATCATCCAAATCTGATTTGTAACTCTGTAATAGACCTAGTGTATATGATCACATAC
>ML815516.1:6871-20863 GCA_009831015.1 Picea engelmannii
CTCTAAAAAATCCATGCAATACTTTTTAGGCCAGATTAATTTTGTCAGAAGATTTGTCCCAAGTTTTTTAGAAATGGTAAGACTGCTACATAATTTAATTAAAAAGGATGTTCAATATCATTGGGGATCATAGGAAGGTCAATCCTTTGATTCCATCAAAATATCCATAGTGGAAGCCCCTTCCTTGATGAGTCTTGATTTCTCGCAAGATTTCACTCTTTACACTTTTGCCTCCGACCGATATTACGTTGTTGTGTTAACACAAAAAAATGTTGAAATCAATGAAATCCCTATTTCCTTCATGAGCTCAGCTTTTAAAGGGGCTGAAATGAATTACCCAGCTGTAGATCAATAGGCATATGCTATTTTCAAAGAAGTGAAACCCTTTTGGTCATATCTGCTGAAATCCAAAACTAAAGTCATCGTTCCTTACCCTGCCATAAGAAACTTATTAGTACAAAAGGAACTGGGAGAAAAACGGGAAAATTGAATGACATAGTTACAAGAGTACGACCTCGAAATAAATCCTGCACAAATTGTTAGAGGCTAGGGCCTATGCAAACTAGTGGTTGATTCAGTTGAAGAACGGGAAAGTCAAATTAACATCTCAACTGTAAATCAACACAACGAGACATAGGTCAGCTATACACAGGTTGTTCCTAATTCTTGATATGATGATATTAAATTTTATTTAACACACGAATATTCTCCTTGTCATCTTGATCCTAAAAAAAGAAGAGCCCTCGGGTTAAAATATGCATCTTTCCAGCTAATAAATGATGTATTGTTTCAAAAGTATTTTGATGGTGTTCTTATGTGTTGTTTGGAAAAAGATGAATTAGGAAAAGTGCTATCTGAACTTCATGCAGGTGAGGCTAGTGGAGACTTCAGTGGAGACACCACTTCTCACAAGGTGTTAAGAGTTGGGTACTACTGGTCCACGTTATTTAAATATGCTCATGAATTATGTCGTAAATGCATAATATGCCAAAAGGATGTTGGATGAGTGAAAAAGGTAGCATTCCCTTTGCAGCCTGTTTCAGTGGATTCACATTTTCAATAGTGGGGTCTTGACATCATAGGGCCAATTAACCCTGCTTCTTCACAGTAGCATAAATATATCATTACAACAACGAATTATTTTACCAGATGGTCCGAAGTTGCACCTTTGAAAGTGGTAAACAGTAATCAGGTAGTATCTTTCCTTAAATTGAATATCATTACTAGATTCGGCATTCCCGAATGTTTAGTCTTTCATAACACATCTTATTTATCATCCCTCGATATGAATGTATTCACCTTAGAAAAAGGGATTAAATTGAAATATTCTTCTAGATACTACCCCCAAGGAAATGGCCTAGCAGAATCAACAAACAAAAAATTGATCAATATCATTAAGAGGATAGTCTCTAAAAACCACAAGAACTAGCACAACGCTTTGTTTAATGCACTATGGGCTAACAGAGTAACACTCAAAGATTATGTTGGTAACTCTCCTTTCTTTCTCATTTACGGGAGATGAGCAATCCTACCTCCTCATGTTCTTCTCCCATCTCTACAATTATCACAGAAAGTCCAAGAAGAGATATGCTCTCCTCTGGAAAGTCAAATCAATGCCTTATTAAAACTGGAGGAAGTAAGAGCACAAAAAAAGAAGAAGTTGGATCATCATCAACAGATTGTGAAAAGCTGGTTTGATTCAAAATCTTCTTCTGATAGAAACTTCGAGGTAGGAGACTTGGTTCTGAAATGGGATAAAACTCACGAGGGAAAAGGGGAACACACCAAGTTCCAAAACCCGTGGTTGGGACCTTTCGTAATCGTTGAAAAACTAGGACCCAACTCTTTCCGTCTACACAATTTGGAGGGACATACAGACACCTTCTCGGTGAATGGCCAAGCTCTCAAAAGGTATTTTTCCTGATATTTCCAGATCCACCTTGTACATATTTTTCTTTGTTTAATTTTTTCTTTTGTATTTTGATTTTGGTTCTTTTCATTTTGCTTGATTTTTCTGTGTTTTGAGTGAATTCATTTCTGTGTCACCTTTTAGTTCATGAAAGGAAACCAAAATGTCTCATCATAAAGTAACAATAAGGGTCATAACAAAGTTTCAGTGTTGTAAGTTGTTGAAACTCGGATTGGCAAAAGAAATTCCCTGTTCATGCTAGTCTTCTTGGTTTCATTTTATAAGCATGAGAAGATACAATCATCATTAAAAATCTTTACGTTGTCCCTATTTTTAAAGAAAACAACTACCGTATGCCTTTCTATCCCTGCAAAGTTATTCTTATCAGAAAACTAAATTCAAATCATGATGAAGGTCATCAAGCGAAAAATTAAGATGGAAGATATCAAGTGTTACGGAATCTAGAATTTTCAGCATCACCCCTCTCTCCTGACAATCATAAAAATTGTGAATAACTTCTAGAGAGTTGTGGGAATTCTTTGTAAACCTGTCGAGATACTGAATAGGTATGTAGGAAGCGGGTAAATGCATGCATTATACCAAGACAACTTCGCGAGGGTACTGAACAGGCCTTCTGGCAGCGAAGCAATGTCAGGTTCAAGAAAATTATTAGGTATAAATATTTTTGATATTAATCGTGAAATTCCCTTCATTTTTGAATTGATAATTCTTGGAAAGGGTAGAGGTGTCAGAGTGGGTTAATTGACATCCCTTTCTAGGTTATGGATGCCTACTGGCAGTAGCAGCCCTATCAACAACATTGGATTTATTGGCTTAAATATTGTTTCTCTCGTAATTAAAACTTGTCACCGGATAGCATTTGGACAGAAAGACATCTAACACTAGACTGGGTGATGTTTTTGAATTTGATTGAGATACTTGAATCACTAATGACTATTCTTTAAATTCTCAAACCATTATGATCCATTCTAACTTCAATTCTCTGGTGATGCAGAGATAACTTCTTCTCCCAATAAGTCTCCAATGTTGGCATCCCTACATGTTTTTTCTATTTGAACGACAAAATGACACTTCCTGTAGTTGCCTTCACCTCATCCTATAAATGTTATCATTTGGGGATTATTACTAGATTACAATAGATGGTGAATAATTGTATTTCATTTTCTTGTTTTGTTCCATGTTTGATTCATGAATAAAAGCATGAATCAAACATGAGTACTTGGTTTCGTATTATATCCCTATTCAAATCATGTTTCTAAAAGATCATTGTGCTTACATATACTTCATAATTCATTATTGAATGATTTTCCTTTTGAGTTTATCGAATGTCGATATAATACCTATGTTGATTTACATTTGAATTATAAATGTATTTATTTGAATCCTTTGTAAATCAACTATAGTCATAGCTAGACATGAAAATTAAATGCACCAGAATCGTATCCTGTACTTGATCTTTGGCTAGCAGAATGAATTGGCAGGCCTTTCATTATGAGTAAAGGGTCTGTGTTATGCTATTTACCCGAGGATTTCATTACCATAAGTGCTCGAACTTCATGCCCAAAACCTTGGTGTTTATACTATGATTGTGCAGGGGTTTTGTTTGGTTTCTTTATATTCTATTCCCTCAATTTTGTTTCTCCTCCTCTTGCCATCTAAACCCATAGCTAGCTTGAGTCCCCCCTATTACAACCTGGTCATTCTATTAATGGCTCCTATTTTCTGAATAGATCCGAATGGCCCTCAAGCATTGATGTCTCATGATTATTTGGTCGAGGATTTGAAAGACCAAGGATGGTATACTTTCATTAAGAGGTTCAATAGGTATAACCTTCACGCAACTAAGTAATTCAACCAAACATTTGATGGGTATAGGGTGAAAGTTAGAGACATTCAGTTGGAGGTGACTGAAGGGTTTATTAGCAAAGCCACAAGGCTCCCATCCTCCGGTCATAAGTGGTTTAAGAACTCAAAAATTGACGAAGTGCCCTGGATTCTTTTCATGACTTCCAGAAAGATTGATTGTTGTGAGAAAGGTATTCCTGTTTCTCTGCTTAAGGTTAGATGGAATGGTCTCTTATCAGTTCTTAAAAAATTTATAACTTGTGAAGGCCATTATGGCCTGGTTTTTCTTTATCATGTGCGGTTGCTTATGCACTTTATAGGTTTCCATATTAATGTTTTGTTTTATTTACTAAGGATTTTGTACAAGATGTCAAAAAGATACAAGAAGCAGAGCCTAGACTCTAGCCTCTTTCACCATGGCCTAATTAAAATGTTGTTCGTTCATCGTTTGACAACCCCGGGTGATGACTGGGATAGGTTCTTATCTCAAAACAATTTTTCTACAACGATTCCTATAGAAACCCCTATGTTGGATAAGCCTATGATAGAGAAACATTTTGATTTCTCAAGTAATGAACCATAATTTTTGAGGAAAAAACCTCATGACAAGTAAATACCAGATCAATTTTTATATGGGCAATAGGATGTTGGTTCTAAGTTAAATGAAACCCCTAAGCATTAATTAATTGTTGGCCATAACACTACTGTAAATTCTGATAGCAAAAACCCTCACAAATAGTCAAAACATAAGCAAGCAATGTTAGGGTTCTGAAATAAAAGTGTTGGTCGAATCATTTCGAGAAGTCCGCATAATCGATTTAAGCCTCATTTGAGCTCGATCGATACGATCGAGATCAATGAGGATTCAGATCCTGAAATTGAGGATTTTCTCGCAGAAGAAGATCCAGATTGTCATAAGCTGGATCCTAATAAGCCATACGACTATGTTAACAATCTCCCTATGTGTCTCGAGGATAAAAAGGGGTTTACTGGTATTGATCTCAGTCAAGGGCCAACAACATGTAGTGTTGATGTTCTTACACCCAACTATACGCTCCATCGATAGATCACTCCTTCTATGCATTGCGAGGTCTACTTGCATTGGATTGAATGGTACTATAATGACATCCCCATTCTACAAGCAATAATTTAAGCTCTCACCAACCACAATGAATTAATCATAAAAGAAAATCGTGAACTCAAAGAAAATGAACAGAGACAATCCAAGAGTCTTAAGAAGACAAGCAACATTGTGATAAAGAATGCAGACAGTGTAAAGGTTGTAATCAATTCTGAGTTATCTTGATCCATGTTAGTCATTGGTTTAAATGGTAAAATGGTCTTTTCCCTCTTATTACAGTCATGTTAATTTTTTTTAAATCAAATCGGTTAAACTCATAATTCTTTTACCAATATAAGACTGGCTACAAAATCGAGAGATTTTGTAGCTAATTCATTTTTATATAAAATTTAGTAATTATTTATTAATAAATTGTCTAACTTGTTTCTATTTCAATTTTCAGGATATGGTATATCTGATGCTGATCTTATGGGATGGAACATGTTCGATCTAGTTGATTAGTATCTCCTTTTGTTTAGCTTGTAAATAGGAAAAAACATTCATAAATTTTTGAAGATATAGTTTGATCACGAGTGGCTGTAGGCCCTCCATATTAATGTTTTGATCTTATGAGATTTTATCCTATCTTAGGAGATAGGAATTTTAGATTTCAAAAAACTCTTTAAATACTCTCTATTTTGTAAATGAGAGGCATCTTGTCCTGGAATCAAATATGGACGAATGATATCCCAAGACTTAATGGAACATCGTACATCATTTTGGATTTAGTCCTTTGTTAATGGTGTTTCATTAATGTCTCATTTTATTTAATCCTAATGCATTAATATGTTGTGTAGCTTTAGACTCAATGATATATTATGTTTCAAGATAGTTACGTTACATATAATCGTTCATAATTTATTGTTCCAGATATTCACACTGTGATCATGTTTTTGATTTGAATATCTAAATTTCTATTTGATGTTTAAGTTGAACAATGAAGTGAATTTATTACACTTATATTTATCTTATTGTAATTATTTACGATCATAATATCACATAATTAATGTGTGTTCTCTATTCTGTTTCTAAAATCCTGGCTGCCAATACATTCTGTGAATTTATTCAAAACAGTTTCAGTATAAGTCTATTGTAGATTTATCTCGTAGGCGTGGCAGTTGGATGTTGTTGATTCATACAGAGGCATGGACACATCAGACAAACTAATATCATGTTAGCTTCTTTGTTTCCATTTTATGTCGTTTATATATTAGCGGAACCAGAAAGTGTAGATCGGCTTTGACTATCTGTACATCTATGTTTCATAGTTTAATTAATTCAATTTTCGTTATATTTATAGAAAGAAAGAAAAAAAGTATTTAAATGTGCTTTCTTTATTTTCTTCTCAAAAGCAATTATTTTCACCTTAATTTCATAAGTTTCTAGAAAAACTTGCAAATATGTAAATGTTGTTCATAAGTGAGATTTTTATGTTTTTATTTTCTATGTAAACACATTTACAATAGTTATATCAGGGTATGCATATATTTAATATATTTTTGAGAATTAGTTAATTCTTTTAGGATTTTATATTGGCTAACAGAGCCATTAAACTCGTCAGAACAAGTTACACAAAATGGCTTGAGTTACTAGACAATCCCAGACCGGACTTGTTCTTCCAATTGATGGTCGGTCAGTTTCACCCGTAAACAAATCTCTCCTACACCCTTCATTGGAGGTTAATATTCAATGGGAGGAAAACCTTTAGCTGGGGGGAAACCTTCAACTAGAGGGAAACTCTTTGCTGGGGGGAAACCCTGAACCTGGGGGAAAAATACTATATGGGGGAAACATCAATAAACCTCGAGGAAATTCCCTCCTGAAAGTCCTTGAATCCCTACTAACATAGGCATGTATCCTGGAAAACCATATATAGGAGTTGGAAATCCTTTATCGGGGAAATATAATCTGGTGGGAATTCCTCAGCAAGGAACATTTCCTAATCAAGATGTGAACCCCATGATTCCATCACAACATCCCCCTCAAACACAGTATATGAGAGGTCCATTGGGGAAACCTCAATATATGGGGGGACCTTCAGGTCAACTAAGTACATGGGAGGACCCTCAGGCCTGGCACAAGACATGGGAGGACCATCTAGTTTTTCTATCCCATTGAAACTTGTATATGGTCCTACTAGTGTTCCTATGTCACATGGTTACTACCAGTATCCATTGGATAACCGAAATATTCCATTATTGTTTATGTTAGATCTTCCTGATCTGTCATGTTTAACCAATGATCCCATACTTTATGCTTCAGTTTTTCCTCTAATCCCAACCAAAATTCCTTTTGATATACCAAAATTAGACATAAAACTTGGCAAAGACCCTAACAAGCATGTTATGAACTTCCATCTTTAGTTCTCTTCTAACTTCTTTATGGATGATTCTATTCGTTTAAGATTTTTCCAGAGAATTATCGCAGTCTTGACAACCAAATGGTACAATTAGCTTCAATGACACTCATTTATCATCTTTAATTCACTAGCTATGGCCTTTTTGAAACATTTTCAACTTTTGATTCGATATGAGAACGATACATATTTTAACTTCGCTTAAGAAATCCACCTCCACCCATATTTTTGATCATATTCATGAATGGAGGCAACGAACAAGGTTGATTAAAGCTGTGATTATGGACCAAATATTGGCATATTGATTTACCAAGTCACTTTTTTTGCCCATCTCTAGAGATGTCTCCATGGGAGGTGTTATCACTAAGGAGCAAGTGATTAGTCATGATTAATATTTGGACTTGGTATATTCCAAGTCCGACAAACTTTACAATATGATCCCACATGCTCCTCACCTATCGAATGATTTGTCAAGACCTGGTCCAAAATCCCATATGGATGGCATGGTGGATTTCATGACCAACACACACATTGCTTCCTCTCCTATTCAAACCTCCGAGGTGAATGTGGTACATTCTACTTCATCTCAACAACCTGGAGGTAAGAATACAAACAAGGGTAAATCCATGAAATATTCTAACCAAAAGGAGAGTACAAAAATTGTTGATACCCAACAAAAAATTAAAGATAAGATTCCTTGCATGATTTGTACGAAGGACCACTATACAAAGTATTTCCCTAATCATGAGGAAGTCACTAAATTTATAAAACATACCTCCCTACTGATAGTGTTAAATGAAACTTTACCAACTCAACAACATCAAATGGTTACAAAAAATCATGGCCCTCCACAAGGGGGTGACGCAGGCCATTCCCACCATGGGGATGCTTCCTCAAGAATTGCTAAGGTATTTATGTGTAAAGATACAGTTAGTCTAATGACCAAATCTAAGACTTATGACACTCCTCCAAAAAATCATGCCAATGGAGGTGCTACTGATAAGCCCTCCCCTTCCACTCCTCCTTCATTCTCTGCCCCTCTTTAGATTGAGAGGCATGTTGTTGAATCCGTGTTTCACCTACCCAAGAGCACAATTCAAAAGTCAATTTGCAATCCAACCCATGTTGCTCAAAAATAAAACATTATTGAATATTTGGGAAAAGAACCTCGTGCTATGTCGATGCTTGAAGTTATACAAAACTATCGAAGTGAACGTACAACCATGTCATCATCCATTCGAGTTGTGGATCTATAGGAGTCAAATATTATTATGTTTAATATAGACTATTTTAAATCGAGGCTCTCCCACCACCTGACATTCCAAAGTCAAGCTATGGTTCATGGGAAGAACATCCATCACATTGTTTTAGATGAAGGAGCTTCGACATGCATCATGTCTTTGTCTTTCTAGAGAGCCATTGGTTCTCCTGAACTTAATAAGTTGCATACCACCCTTAAGGCATTTGATGGACGTGATTTCCAACCTTATGGACTCTTAAAATATCTCACTATGTAGTTAAAGGGAAAAATTGTTTCTTTCAAAAATTAAGTGGTTGATGTGCCCCTGGATTATAATTTATTTCTTGGTCGTAGTTGGTTCTATGCGATGAGAAACATCCCTTCATCATTTTTTTACATTTTACAATTTTACCATCAAGGGAAAATGGTGATTGTTGACCAAATTGATTATTGCACCCCATATCTCCAAAATTCTTTAGTGAATAATATCCCTTTCCTAGGACAGTTCAATCTTAAATATGAAAGTGTGGGGGTAGTTCTCCTCAAGGATTCCTCACTCATGGGATATTTTCCCTTACCTCCTCCTGATCCACCAAATGAAATTTCCATGCTAAATATGATTACAACTATGGTGCGACGATCCTGTGAATCATTCTATCCTTCGGTAGTTCCTATCCCATCTTCCACTGAAACACCAGATGACATGATGCCAATTAGTCTAGCAGAGTCTCATTGTCCCCAAAATCTAGTACCGAAACCTTCCCTTCCTCTTCTTGTATCAATTGATCCTCTTTCTTCACTCCTCTCTGGTGAACCTATCACTATTAGTAACCGGGAGTCTAAGCGAGTGTAGAAGAAGAGTCAACAGATGGACTGAATCTTGGGGGGCATGTATTACACCCGTGGACATCATACTCAAGTTAAATTGCCAACTTCTTATGATGTTGTTTGGGGGAAATTACCAACATTTGAACACTATGTTGGGAAAAAAACCTCCAATAGGTATCTATCAAGGTACCAACCTCTATACATCATGTTGGGAAGAGGATTTTTCATGTGTATTACAACAAGCATAGATTATTCTCGTTTTCAAGCTTGTGAAAAATGAAACCAACTTCAAGCATAATTCGATTATTTGTTTCATGATCATTAAAAAATGAAGAAGACTATGATCACACTTCGTCATCCTTTGATCTCATTAAACCACCAAGAGTCGTCTTTCAAGTGGTAGATTACCCATTTTTTGGCCTTGTAAGACTAACTACGAAAAAGGTATACTCTAATCAATCATGACTAGAAGAGTTTCCCTTGTATGTTTTTACACTTTTTTGATCTTGGGAGACTAAATTTACGAAAAATAATATCCATGGAGTCATATTTAAGATATTTTCATACTCTCTAAACATGAAAAGACCGTCGAGTTTCCTTCTTTGGACTCAGAAAACATGCATTGAAGTACCTATATGGGGCTAAACCCCTCCTTCTTTAGGTTTATTAAACATATGATGAGGGACTCATCGAAGATGAGCTATATTGATAATTTTTTATCCTCCTCATTCTCATTAAAAAATAAAGAGGCACTCACCAATCATGCTGGGAGAGAAATTGAGGAAAGTGGGTCAAGTTTTGGTCAACATTACGGAAATTGTTTTTGTCTCCCTTGAACATTGAAATTTTTTTCATCTCATGTTACAATTGGGTAATACGCTTTTCTCTGCGTCATGCCAATCCCATGAGTCGTCATAGGCCTTCGGTTCACCCGAAGAGTGCCCCTGTGATCATCACACTATGTTTTGGTCTATATTTGAGTTGATTCAATGATTCCAAGTCATTTTTCTACCTCACAATGTTCAAGGGTAGTTTTACCTCAAACCAACCATTCTGCAGTATTACCATATTTCATCCTCATGTCATTCCATAATCATTTAATCCATCCTCTTACATCACTTTCCTATGTTAGTTATGTGTCAATTATGTTGGATACATCATGGCCCTCCTTTGACGAATCTATTCCTATTGACTTTAACACATTATCCAAGAATTAGACTTATAAACTAGTTAGTACCTTAGAGCCTACATGCCTCAATGGCAGGTTTCCTTGCCTTCGATAGTAGTTTTACACCATTGACCTCTGATCGAATGATTCCACATATGTTCAACTTCAACTCATTCATTCACATTCGTTGGAATGTAATAGGGTACTTTGGGAGTCATTGTAATCATTGGTGATTTCCATCGCACTTGTTAATGATATACATTAATGACCCATAATCAAGTAGTTTCTACCATGTTTGACATCAAATCATCTATTCACATCGCTAGAATTGTACTATTTCAAGATTTAGATGAATACCCTGGATTGGGAAATCACTTTTTTCTGTGATTTACTTAGGCTGCGATGGAGATCATTTGAATATGTAGAAGATTCCAGTATAACCACCATACTGGAAATCTCACTCATCTATATGTTGTCACATATTTCAACTTTTTGTTGCTCCGTGGTTATGTTTTTGTCATATCGTAGGTCTACTATGTATTCATTGATGGCTACGATCAAATCATGTCGTGGAGGTATGAATCCACATTGTATCTATGATCTAAAAATAGAAGGCTGATTTGTTATGCTATGCAAGCACCCTCTACTTCATTAAAAATAAACTTTACATGACCTTGCTTCATGTGTATAAATATGCAATATAAACTTATGTGTTAATTTCATGTATCTTCTTGTAAATGCTTATGTGTGAGTAAATGTTCTTTTAAATGGTTAAATATGTGCTTTAAATGAAAACAAAACAACATAAATTGCAGCAAATAAACCATCAAACGCACAACAAGAACAAGTTGATAAAGGAGTTCACCCCCCTCTGGGGTACATCTCCTTGAGCCTCCATAATGGACTTGGCTCTCTGGGATTAATTAGTCAAAAGTTCTTTTACAAGCTTCTTCTCAACTCCAATGGAAAAAAAGATTGTACCATTGAGATCAAAACACATAAAAACCCCAAAAATGACTAATACAACTCTGAAAACAGATCATGGCTCATCCGGGCATGACCTCTTCTACATGTGGCCATAAGCTTCCCTGAGCTTCTCTTTGGAAAAAACACATGTAAAAGTCCTCAACAGCTTCTGAAACCTGTCCCAATGTGTTCAGAGCATATCAATTAGCCAAAAATGATTATTCAATCACAGAAAACAAACATAGGCTCACCAAACCATGTCCTCCATCAAAGAGGGCTTCAAGTTCCCTGAAGCTTGCTGAAACTTCAATGGTGAAAAACTTGCATAAGAAGTCCTCAAATGGCCTTTAAAACAACACCAATGGATCCAGCACATCCAAAAACCTCTAGCTGGGCTTTTACGGCACCTCAATCGGCCAAACGATGAAGAAGTTAGGCCTCCTCCATTTTCCTCCTTCAAGCTTTGCTGGAACTGGTTCGCCAAAACGCACCTCTGTGTGCATGAACCAAGAACACGCTCCAAAATGCGCGTTAAAACCTAGCTCCGAGCGGTTCCGAATAATCGTGCAAACTGTAGGACGGTTAGGGTGCCTCCAGCCCCCAACCGCCTAGCTCTCGGGCATATGGTCATACGACCTCGGGCTAAAAAGAAAAGGGCTTAACGGTTATAAAACCGTGCCAACCGTTTGAAATCGTGCGCATTATTAAACTTGGCATATGTGTAACATAAAACATAACACATATAATATATGGTTATACCACGGTGTAATTTAAACCCCGCGCGCATTTACATATGGTTTAATATTATGGTCACATGCCAAAGTCAAACGACCACGGGCCGGGGCTAAGCTCCGGCCCGACCTCCTGTCCATAATACAACTTTGCAAATTCAAATATATGTGCGTTGATAAATTAAAAAAGGAACAAAGGTCGGTATAATGGTTAGCGGAAATGCAAGAAAGCTTTGTATGGGGAGAGGTCACCGGTTCGAATCCGGTCGGCTCCATAAATTTTTGAACCAACACACAAACCAAAAAATGAGGGGGACATGTGGCGCCCATGGATTGGGCCACGTGTCCTCATATTATTCGCCATCATCCGGACACGTGTCATCACGCTATTCGCAAACATCAACCAATGAAAACGTGCGACATCATCACCGTACGGTCCAGTCACATGCTGCGTCAGCCTGCCACGTCAGCCGACACGTAGTATGCTGACGTCATCCTGTGCCACGTGTCACCCTTCCAGTGGTGACACATGTCACTTCAGGATTGGTCAAATTGTGTGCCAAAAAGTCCAAAACTACATGACACATGTCATGTATGGAGCCACCACATGTCATGTATGGACATGCCACGTATGCTGTACGGACCTGCCACGTGTCCTGGACGGACTGTACGAACAGGTATAGTCAGCATCAATTTTTTCCCTGTTTGGTTCAACGAATAGATCGCGATATCTTCTCCATACGGAATCCGTTTGAGAAAGTAAATATACCGTCGGAATCAGGAAGACGAGATGGACGCAATGGCACCGTTTTCGTCGCATTCCGAGCACTTTGAAAATTGAGCAAAATTTTGCCCCCTGGTCCAGATTTTGATCAATCTAGGTGACCATATCATTAGTTAGTACTTTCATGGATCCACAGTGTATTGGTTGATTACCATGTTTTGAGTCATTTTACTCCAAGCATAGGTATGCCTTCCTTGGGGATGATAGATATATATTGTTTGATGTTTGTTTGTAGCTTTCTTCTAGCTCTCGTACTCTAGATCCCTTACATTAATATTTTATAAAGTGTTTCAGCCATCAGTTTCTCCTCTGACCTCACACTTTAGGGGGAATTTGTTACACACCAAATCCCCACACTACTAAGTGTCTCACTTATGTATCTCATTCTACTAAGTTTTGTAAGTGTCATAAGTGTCGTATGCACTTTATCAAGTGTCACATGTTCTTTATAAAGTGTCGTATGCACCTTACTAAGTGTCACATTCACTTTATTAAGTGTCGCAACTATGACACCATGGAAGAACATTTGTCCAAATCCCTAATCAATGTGGAGGAGAAACACTCATCATGATAAGGTCAAAAAACTGACTTTTACCTTGATATTTTGACCCATTTTGAATATCAATGCTCTCCTTCCCATGTATAGGGAGCGTTGAAATCTTATCAACACTCCCCTACCCATGTACAGGGAGCGTTGACAATGCTTCGTGCTCCATACTGGGGGAGCATTGAAGTGGTTATAGTAAGTTACAGTTGTTCTAAGGGTCATCTACGAGATTCTCTTAAGTGGTTTTGGTTGAGAAGTTGAATCATGAGTTGGATCACCCATTTTCCCTCCATTTTGTGTAAATAAATCATAACCTAAGGAGATAAATCCTCAACCATTTCCTAAAATCCTTAATGGTGGTTAAGCCTCCCAAATCCTATATAACGAGGCCACTCAAAGATGAAAAGGGGAGAAAGTATTTCAAAGTGTCAAACTTGTGATCTTGTGAGGAGGAATCCATTGAAGCATCATCACTCT
>ML815516.1:27126-43160 GCA_009831015.1 Picea engelmannii
ATATATTCAAATACTTTGGAATACTTATGGGAATATCTTCAAATACCTTGGAATCCTTATCAATGATCCCTTGGATATCTAGAGGAATAGATGGCTTAGATGTTTGAACATCTAGTGAGAATAGTTGTACAATTACACCTCGATGCCTCTTTTTCAATAATTTTTTCATTCCTTTAGAGATTAACACCTTACTGGGTTTCCCTGTGATGCCCCTTAACTAAAATTCATTTCCTTCCAATGAAACTTTCATGAAAATTTCTTGAAAATTAAAGGCCACAATTCCCAATGATTGTAACCATTGGACCCTTAGTACGACATCAAAAGAACCCATGGGTATTGTTGGAGTTGCTTCACACACACCTAGGATTTATTTTTCCTAAGGTTTTTCCTATGATTATTACTATTTATCCAGTCTCCTCAAGTTTAGGGAGAATATTCTCTTAAGTTCTCACTTCAATTTGACTAGTTGAGTGGAGTCTATATGTTGCATTGGTTTTGTCACCATGCAACATTGGGATCATCACTAGATAATGTGCATTATCCTTGGTATCATAACCATACTAGTGCATTACCCATGATTCCCTGATCTATTCCTCACTTCACTCGTTTTCAGTTAGTTAGATGAAGACTAGTAGACTAGTTAAGTCAACTAGGTGGCAGTTCACTCTCGTAACTTTCTGAAATACTAGACTAGGTAGAAGTTCACTCCTGTAACTGCTGATGTGTGTCCAAATAATTCTAGGCCACCACTATGGAACATTTGATTCAGCTCTAGTGCACATTTGTTGAGTTATACATAGTATATCATGTGTAAATTATTCATTTTTCATTATGGTTAATGAAAATTCTTCCATTCTTTCTCTCTTGCTTCTTCTTTCTCAATTTCTCTCTACAAACATGTGTGGTATTTTCTAGATAGATATATTATTTCTAGGTTCAATACATTTACATGGTATCATATCCGACAGACTACTAACAAAAATCTACACCAAATTATTTTTGCAGGTACCAAATATTGAAGACAACGGAAAAATGGAATTCCCAAAAGAATCCATTCTTACACCTTAGAATTACTTTGCATGGAAGGATAGAATAATAATGCATATACGAACTATAGTATTGTACAGGTTAACCTTGAATAAAGAGACACAACCGACATCATCCATAGAAAAATCCAAGTATCTAAATCGAATGGATGAAGCATTCAAAACAATTTGCAGTCTCATCTCTCCCGTTCTCCTTTTTCACATATCTTCCTGTAAAACCCCCAATGAAGCCTAGAACACCTTGGAATGGATATTTGTAAAACAATATGATATTATGGGACACATTCTCGAGGTTTAATTGCTCACATTGGATCCAAAAATCTTCGACAATCTCCAAGATTTCTTTACAAAATACAAGGATTTACTGTCGCAACTCAAATCTTGTGGGGTTGATAAATCTAAGGAGGGGAAACAAATGGTTCTCAAAATTCTCTCCAAACTTGGTCCTAAATTATACGTGTTCATATCCACATTCCATTCAGTCAAATTCTCCTCTAGAGCCACCTAGAATATGCCTTCTCTTGAGGAATTTATTGAATCCATGAAACAAGAGAAAACCAAGTTCATCAACATGGGAAAAATCAAAGCAACAAAGGTGCATGCACTTACTGTGCAATATGGAATTCATCAATATCATAAATCTAAATATAAATACAAAAGTAAATCTCATGAAAATACGAAGAAGGAAGGGTACTCAAAACCCTTCACTGATGCCTTCGGATCCAAAGGTGGAAAGGGAAGAAAAGGGGAGAAATGCAGATACTGCCATAAAGGATTCCATCCAGAATTTGCATGCATGCAAAAAAAATAAAATCTAATGACTCAAATACCTCATAGAAATAACCTTGGAGATAACATCTCCGAGGGTGATAAGAAGAAGAAGTCAGAATATTAGAATCCCAAGAAAGGCAATTCTAGCCATGCCTTGATTGCCATCAACTCCTCTCTCGATGCTTGGATTGTGGATTCAGGAGAATAACATCACATGGTTTCCACAAAAGAAGTATATTCTTCATTGGATGCATGAAAAGGTCCTCTTATTCTGATGGGGGACAAATCTTCAGTTGAGGTCGCCGAAAAAGGAAGGATTGAACTCACCAATGGAAGCTTCAAGAATGTGTTGCACGTTCCCAAACTTTCCGTTAATATTCTCTCTCTGTTTCACATGAAATTTATGGAACTGAAAATAAATCCATATTCACACCTAATTCAGTGGACATATATGACATGCAAACCAATTTCAGGGATTMTACTAGTGAGGTAAACCATCAATCTAGGTTGTATATGTTTTCTGAATTTATTGAACCRGATTCTACTTTATTGCTTACCCATGCTGATGAAAGTAGTAGTATATGGAATGATATGTTTGGGAATTCAAATTTAATATATATGCAACAAATTGGAAATAAAATATTGGTTTATGGTCTACCAGACATCCATTTCTCGAAAGGAATCTGTGAGGGATGTGTTGTTCGAAAACACCCTCAAGACAAATTTGACAAAGGAAAGACTCAGAGAGCTTCCTCTCCTTTATATGCGATCCATAGTGACCTGATGGGTCCTTTTCCACATCCATCAATAAAAAAAGTTAGGTTTTTTCTCATTTTTGTTGATGATTTCTCAAATTTCACATGGATTTACTTAGGCAAAAATCCGAGGTCTTTCAACACATCAAATATTTATAAGCCCTTGTTGAGATACAGTCAGAAAAGAAAATAAAAGTACTTCGAATTGATAACAGGGGAGATTATGTCAATCATGAGATCCAAAATATTTTTCATGAGGCACAGATTCAGTTGCAACACATAGTTCCCTATACTCCGCAGAAAAATGGATTTCCTAAGAAACAAAATAGATCTCTAAAAGAGATGGCATCTTGCATGCTACTTGCAAAGTCACTGCCACAGATACTATGGGCCGAAGAACTTAATTGTGCAACAAAAATCTAAAATATATCTCTACATAGATCTGTCAAGGATAATACCCCCTATGAGGCTTGGATCGGCCTCAAACTGGAAGTGACCCACTTTCATATTTTTAGTTCACGTGCATGGGCTCATATTCCCTCTGAAAAGAAGAAGTCACTTGATCCACATAGCACATAGTGTATCTCTGTTGAATGCCCAGATGGTGTGAAGGGATCCAGACTTATTGATATTTCCTCAGACCAACTCATCATTGAGTGAAGTGTCCAATTCAAGGAAAGTGTCTCACATGTACCTCAACAACTACATGCAGACACCTTCATTCTTCCACCTGTCCAAGATGATGAGCATGCACATGTCGACTCTTATTCATACGAGAGTCATGATTCAGAGCATTTAGATGATCTAGATATAGAGTCAGTATAGTCAGATGCAAAGTTGGTGCATCTAGATGCAGATACAGAGGAGAGGCCCAAGTGGGCCTAGACTACTCTTCAAGATGAAAGGGATCTTGTTGGTGATCCATCCGATACTAGGAGCATTTAGTTTGATTTAGAGGAGCCTCCTATTGAACTCACTGCCACTCCACCATTGACCTCTAGAATATTTTATTGCTTTAGTCTTCAGATCCATATTCTTATGGAAAGGTTGCTTGAAATCCCTTTTGGGAATCTGTCATGCAGGAGGAGTAAAACTCCCTCCTCGAGAACCAAACTTGGGATCTGGTTCCATTTCCTTCTAGAATGAAACTTTTCAGATGTGAATGGGTCTACAGAACCAAGAGTGAAACAAATGGATATATTAGTAGATACAAAGCCAGGCTTGTTTCCACAGGATTTCAGTAGGTGCATGGCATTGACTATGATGAGACCTTCGCTCCAGTAGAAAATATGTATTCCATACATTTGTATCTTTCCATTGCGGAAACCAAGGGATGGGAAGTCCATCATATGGACATGAATAATGCATTTCTTCATGTTGATCTCTCTCAAGAGATATATATGGAGCATCCCTAGGGATTTATGCAGGATTCATCTTTTGTATTTCGACTGAAGAAATCTCTTTATGGCCTTAAGCAGGCTCTGATGGCATGGTATTCCAAGATGGAATCCTACCTATTGTCATAGAACTTTTTACATTGTAAATCAGACCTGAATATCTACATGCTCAGGACGACTAATTCACTTCTACTCTTAGTTTTGTATGTTGATGATTTGTTGATCACCAGTTTCCCGACTTCAGTGATTATCGTAGTCAAGAGGATTCTACACGACGTATTTTTGATGATGGAAACAGATCCAATACAATTATTCCTTGGACTCGAGATCAATCAGGATGCATCAGGCATCAAACTATCTCATGCCAAGTATGCATGAGATCTCCTTGAGATATTTCACATGACATACAACAAGTCTGCTCCGACTCCTTTCCTATTAGTATTTGAACTTGAGGATGGTGGGGAAACTCCGCTAGCTGAAATCACACTGTACAAACATCTATTGGGGAGCTTATTGCATCTCACACACTCCGGACCAAACCTCTCCTATGCAGTTGGTGTAGTTTCCAGGTTCCCGTAGGAGCCACATGAGCTACATCAGAAAGATTCTAACTATATCCCTTGATACGTATAGGGCACCATCACCTTTGTGATTCATTATGAAGAAGACTCTACATTAGATCTCATCAGTTTCACTGATTCTAACTGGGCTAGCAATAGAACTAATCACAAGTCCACATCTGGTTACTCACTCACTCTTTGTTCTTGGCCTATCTATTGGTCGAGAAATAAGTAGGATTCTTTTTCTCTTTCTTTAGCCGAGGTAAAGTACAGAGGGGTAGTTAACATAACCATTCAGGCTATGTGGCTACAACAATTTCTCATAGAGTCGGGCATTTCGTTTCATCGGTCAATCGTCATCTCATGTGACAACCAGAGAACTCTGAAGTTCTGTAGAGAACTAGTTCAGAGGTAGTGGATGAATCACATCGAGATCCAAATGAACTACATTTGAGGCTTAGTACATGAGGGGATCATCAACCTACAGTTGTGTCCTTCAACAGAACATACGACATGCATCTTCACTAAGACCTTTACTAAGCAGAAGTTACATTCTCCATGAATTCGTCTTGGTGTGAAGGACACAGTTGCCTAGTATCTTTCAATTCTTATTTTTACATACATTGTACCTTCAATGAGGGTTTTTCCTATGATTTTTTCCCTCTTTCCTCACTTTATTTTAGTGTATATTTTGTATTCGGGTACCTAACATGGCCTCGTTGTTGGGACCCATTCTTTATTTTCACAATAATGATGTTCATGGGGTGTTGGAGTTACTTCACACACAACTAGGATTTATTTTTCCTAATGTTTTTCCTATGCTTATTACTCTTTATGTAGTCTCCTAAATTTTAGGGAGAATATTCTCTAGGAGAATATTCCTCGAAGAGAATATTCTCTTCAGTTTGACTAGTTGAGTGGAGTCTAGATGTTGCTTGGTTTTGTCACCATGCAACATTGGAATCATCACCAACTAATTCAAATTAGCCTTGGTATCATCACCAAACTAGCGCATTACCAATGATTCCCTAATATCCTACTCACTTCACTCTTTTTCAGTTAGTTAACTGAAGATTGTTATACTAGTTAACCCAGCTAGGTGGAAGTTCACTCTCGTAACTGCCCAAAAGACTATATTAAGTGGAAGTTCACTCCCATAACTGTTGGTGTGTGTCCAGATCACTCTAGACCACCACTATGGCACATTTTCTTCACCTCCAGTGCGTATTGGTTGAGTTATACAAAGTATATCATGTGTAAATTTTTCATTATTCATTACGGTTAATGAGAATTCTTCCATTATTTCTCTCTTGCTTCTTCTTTATCAATATCTCTTTGCAAATGTGTGTGTTATTTTCTAGCTAGATCTATTCTTTGTAGTTTCAACACATTTACAGGTATAAAAATCATTGGACTATTCATTACATATTCCTCCATAGTAAGATTCATCTTATGGAATTTTCTTGAGAAAATGATATTTCCTCCATTTCCAATCATTACTTGAATCTCTGGCATTGGATATGTAAATCAATTGAGATATTTGGATAATTTATAGTCAATTAAATTATTAGTACTACTAGAATCAATTAGCACTATTAGCGTTTTCTTTTCTATATATCCTTCGATCTTCATGGTTTGAGGAGTGCTAATTCTAGCGAATGCATGACATGATATGGTGGGAGTCACCTCTTCAAAATAAATATCTTCTACATCTTCATATTGAGATGGTTCTTGTTCTTATTCTTCTTCTTCTTCTTCTTCACAATCTATGTAGAATAATTTATTCTCACAACACTTATGTCCCTTACTGTACTTTCCATCACAATTAAAGCATAAACCTTTTTCTTTTCTTTTCTCCAATTGTTGAGGTTTCAACCTTTTAGGTTGAGATGGTTTAGAATAAGGAACATTATTCTCTCCATAGATGTTAGGGGTGGTCCTTCTAGTATCCATGGCTATAGTTTTACTTTCAACATTTCTTGCCACCCTGAATGTATTCTCCAATGATTTTGGTTCTGAAAGGCGAACCTCATGTTGAATTTTATCCTTTAAAGTTACTATGAAGAAATCAATCAGGTGCTCATATGGAATATATGTTACCTTTATATTTAATCTTTGTAAGTTCTCAGTGTGCTCTGCAACTAAACCCTTTTTCTTGAGATTTATCAATTGGATGAATAAGGTATTTATCCTTGTATCCTCATAGTGTGCTATCATTTCTTTCATGAAAATTTTCCAAGTGAGAAATGATTTGAGAGACCAAAGTCGTTGATACAAAACAAACTAATTAAGTTCTAAATATAAGGATGGAATTTTTACCTTTTGTGTCTGTGGCACATCATGTAGATCAAAGAAATTATCCATCTGGAGTATCCATGCGATTGGATCCTTGCCATCAAACTTCCTCATATTCATCTTAGGAAAGTGGTTGTTCTTCAACCCAAAGCTGGAGTTTCTCCAGTCTTCATTCATATTCCTTGTGTCCTCATCATGGATATCATGGGATACATTGTCACTTTTAGGTGGCCTCTCTATTAACATATTTTTCAACCCTTCCATGATCTCCCCTTTTAATCCATCCATCTTAGTATCTGTCATCTCTTCTAGATTAGCTTCAATTGAATCCATCATCCTTTTTAGTTCAAATTTTGTTACTTCCTTCATTTGTAAATCATATATGTCCTTGTGAATTTCTATACCTTCATCAAGAGTCCAAGTAGGACTATCTGAGGGATTATTTGGTGTAGAAGTTCCATTTTTGGTGTCATGTTGGCCATGTATCACTGCAAGGTAGGAATTCCTAATTTGGTTGAGGAACAAGTCCTCATAGAAAAGGGAGAGTTAGACGCTATAAATATCTAATATACGTGCAAGATCCAACAATAGTACTTATTCCAATATCCCAGGGAACTAACCAAGGAGGCTTGAGCATGCCCTTAGCCATATTATCTGACTACCCAGGTACTAGAGAGTGATCTCCTTGAATGGTGTTCTTTGTGTACTATAGAAAAAATATGGCCAAATGGTTTACTTGGTTGGTCTTAGGATTCTAGGGGGTCTCTCGATATATAGTGGGTAAGTGGGAGATCAAATCTGTAGTAATGTTTTTTAATGTGAAACCATTCAAAATTAGCCTTCCAATATACTCTAGGTACATGGAAGAACTAAAATATTGTTGGAGTTACTTCAAACACAACTAATATTTCTTTTTCCTAATTTTTTCCCTAGTTTATTAGTCATTATTAGTCATTATCCAGTCTCCTATATTTTAGGAATAATATTCCTCTAGGGAAAATATTCTCTTTAGTTTTCACTTCAGTTTGACTAGTTGAGTGGAGTCTAGATGATGGATTGGTTTTGTCACCATGAAATATTGGGATCATCACCAGATAATGCACATTAGTCTTGGTATCATCACCGTATTGACGCATTACCCTTGATTCCCTGATCTCCTCCTCACTTCACTCTGTTTCAATCAGTTAACTGAAGACTATTAGACTAGTTAAATAGTTAGGTGGTAGTTCACTATCGTAACTACCTAAGAGACTAGACTAGGTGGAATTTCACTCCTGTAATTGTTGGTGTGTGTACAGATCACTCTAGACCACCACTATGGCTCATTGGATTCTCCTCTAGTGTACATTAGTTGAGTTATACAGAGTATATCATGTGTAAATTATTCATTATTCATTACGGTTAATGAGAATTATTCCATTCTTTTTCTCTTTCTTCTTCTTTATCAATTACTCTCTACAAATGTGTGTGGTATTATATATCTAGATATATTCCCTATAGTTTCAACACATTTACATGGTATCAGATATGACAGACTGCTAAGAAAAGATACACCAAATTATTTTTCGCAAGTACCAAAGATTGAAGACAGCGGGAAGATAGAATTCCCAAAAGAATTCATTCTTACACCTTACAATCACTTTGCATGGAAGGAGAGAATAATAATTCATCTCCAAACCAAAGGATTGTACGGGTTAACCTTGAATACATATATAGAACGGACATCAACCATAGAAAATCCAAGTATCTAAATCTAATGGATCAAGCATTCAGAACAATTTGCAGTCTCATCTCTCTCGATCTCCTTTTTCACATATCTTCCTGTAAAACCCCCAATGAAGCCTGGAACAACTTGGAAGGGTTCTTTGGAAAACATGATGATATAAGGGGACACATTCTCAAGGTGGAATTCTCACATTAGATCCAAAAATCTTCGACAATCTCCAAGATTTCTTTACAAAATTCAAGGATTTACTGTCGCAACTCAAAGCTTGAGGAGTCGATAAATATAAGGAGGAGAAACAAATGGTTCTCACCATTCTCTCCAAACTTGTTCCTAAATTATCCATGCTCATATCCACATTCCATTCAGTCAAATTCTCCTCTGGAGCCACCTGGAGGATGCCTTCTCTTGAGGAATTTATCGAATCCCTGACCCAAGAGAAAACCAAGCTCATCAACATGGGAGAAATCAAAGGCCCAAAGGTGCATTCACTTAATGTGCAAGATGGAAGCCATCAATATCATAAATCTAAATATAAATACAAAAGGAAATCTCATGCAAATTCGAAGAAGGAAGGGTACTCAAAACCCTTCACCGATGCCTCTGGATCCAAAGGTGGAAAGGGAAGAAAAGGGGAGAAATGCACATACTTCCATAAAGGATTCCATCCAGAATCCACATGCATGCAAAAAACTCTCTATATATAATCACTCAAATAATTCATCAAAACAACCTTGGATATTGGATCCCCAAGGGTGCGAAGCAGAAGAATCCAGAATATCATAATCCGAAGAAAGGAAATTCTAGCCATGCCTTGATTGCCATCAACTCCTCTCATGATGATTGGATCATAGATTCAGGAGCATATCATAACATGTCTGCCAAAAAATAAGTCCATTTTTCAATGGATGGATGCTAAGGTCTTCTTATTCTGATGGGGGACAATTCTCCAGTCGAGGTCACCGGAAAAGGAAGGATTCAATTCACCAACGGAAGCTTCGAGAATGTGTTGCACATTCCCAAACTGTTTGTCAATATTCACTCCATGTATCAGATGACGAATTTCGGAAAAAAAAAAATAAAATCATATTCACACCAAATGTAGTGGAAATCTATGACATGCAAACCAATTCCAGGGTTGCTACCAGTGAGGTAAATCATCAATCTAGATTATATACATTTTCTGAATTTATTGAACCAGATTATGCTTTATTGCTTATCCATGTTGATGAAAGTAGTAGGATATGACACGAAAGGTTCAACCATTTGATTTTCATATATATGCAACAAATTAGCAAGCAAATATTGGTTTATCATCTACCAGTCATCAATTTCTCCAAAGGAATCGATGAGGGATGTGTTGTTGGAAAACACCCTGAAGAGAAATTTGACAAAGGAAAGACTTAGAGAGCTTCCTTTCCTTTAGATATGATCCATAGTGACCTCATGGGTAATTTTATGCATACATCAATCAACAAAGTGAGGTTTGTTCTCATTTTTGTTGATTATTTATCATGTTTCACATGGATTTACTTTCTCAAGAAAAAAATGAGAGGTTTTTCAACACCTCAAAGATTTCAAAGCCCTGGTTGAGACACAATCAAGAAAGAAAATCAAAGTCCTCCAAACTGATAATGGGGGAGAGTATGTCAATCATGAGATTCATAATATTTTTTCATGAGGTAGGGATTCAGTTGCAGCACACAGTTCCCTATAATCTGCAGCAAAATGGATTTGCTGAGCGAAAAAATAGATCTCTAAAATTGATGGCATCTTGCATGCTACATGCAAAGTCACTACCACATAGACTATGGAACGAAGCACTTAATTGTACAACCTAAATCCAAAATAGATATCCCAATATATCTATCAAGGATAAGACCCCCTACAAGGCTTGGAGTGGCCTCAAACCGGAAGTGACCCTCTTTCGTATTTTCAATTCACGTGCATTGGACAAAATTCCCTCTAAAAAGAGGAAGGAAATTGATCCACAGAGAACATAGTGTATCTTTGTTAGATACCATGATGGCATGAAGGGATACAAACTTATTGATATTTCCTCAAACTGACTCATCATTGAGCGAAGTGTCCAATTCAAGGAAAGTGTCTCGTATGTACCTCAACAACCACATGCAAACACCTTCATTCTTCCACTTTTATGAGATGATGATCATGCACATGATGACTCTTCTTCATATAAGAGTTACAATTCATAGGATTCAGATGATCTAGATACAAATTTAGTACAATCATATGCATAGTTAGATCATCCAAATGTAGATGCAGAGCTAGAGAAGAGGCCCAAGTGGGCACATACTACTCTTCAGGATACATGGGATATTGTTGGTGATCCAACTGATACTAGGAGGACTCGATATGATTTTGAGGAGCCTCCTATTGCACTCAGTGCCGTTGAACCATTTCCCTCCAAGAATATTTTCTTGATTCAGTCTTCAGATGCACAGTCTTATGACAAGGCTATTGGAAATCCATTTTGAGAATCCTCCATGCAAGAGGAATACAACTCCCTCCTTGAGAACCAGACTTGGGATCTGGTTCCCCTTCCTTCTGGAAGGAAACTTGTAATATGGATATGGGTCTACAGGACCAAAAGCACAACAGATGGACAAATTAGAAAATACAAAGCTAGGCTTATTTCCAAAGGCTTTCAACAGGTTCATGGGATTGACTATGATGAGACCTTCACTCTACTAGTGAAGATAGATTCCTTAAATTTGGCACTTACCATTGTGGCAGCCAAGGGATGGGAATTCCATTAGATGGATGTAAATAATTCATTTATTCACGGTGATATCTCTAAGGAAATTTATATGGAGAAGACCTAGGTATTTGTGCAGGATTCATATTTGGTCTGTTGACTGAAAAAGTCTCTTTATGGCCTCAAGCAAGCTCCGAGGGCATGGTATCCCAAGATGGAATCCTACTATTTTCACAGAACTTTGTACATTGTAAATCAAACCCAAATGTCTACATGCTTAGGATAGTTGATTCACTTCTACTCTTAGTTATGTATGTTGATGATTTGTTGATCACTGGTTGCTCGACTTCAACAATTGTTGCAGTTAAGAGGATTCTACATTACAGGTTCTTGATGACAGACATGTGTCCACTACACTTCTTCCTTGGACTCGATATCAGTTAGGATGCATAAGGCATCAAACTATCTCAAGCCAAGTATGCACAAGATATCCTTGAGAGGTTTCACATGATAGAATGCAAGTCTGCTCGGACTCCTTTCCTATCAGGAGTCAAACTTGAGGATGGTGGGGAGTCGGGACACTCCACTGGTTTAAAACAAATTGTACAGATAACTAGTGGGGAGATTGATGTATCTCACACACTCTAGACTAGAGCTCTCCTATGCATTTGGTGCATTTTCTAGGTTCATTCAAGAGCTGCATGAGCTACATTGGAAGGTTTCAAAGTGTATCCTTCAATACATATAGGGAACCATCAACTTTGGGATTCATTATGCAACACACTCTACATTAGATCTCATCGGTTTTAATAATTATGACTAGGCTGGAGACAACACTGATTGCAAGTCCAAATCTAGTTACTCACTCAGTCTTGGTTTTAGTCCTATCTATTGTCCGAGTAAGAATAAATCTACCATTTCTCTATATTCAATCGAGGTAGAGTACAGAGGGGTATTTAACATAACCATTCAGGCTATGTGTCTACAATTTTTTCTCACTGAGTTGGGCATTCAGTTTCATCGATGGATCATCATCCGATGTGACAAACAAACCACTCTGAAGTTATGTAGAGATCCAGTTCATAGGCAAGAGATGAAGTACATCGCGATCCACATGAACTACATACAGGAATTAGTACACAAGGGGATCATTGACCTACAGTTCTGTCCTTCAGCAAAACAAATGACAAACATCTTCACCAAGACCTTCACTGGGTAGAAGTTCCATTTTCTGTGAAGTCATCTTGGAGTGAAGGACAGGGTTCTCTAGCAACTGTAGTTCCTTTTTTTTTACATACATTGTGCCTTGAGAAGGGGGTTTTCCCATTAGTTTTTCCCTCTTTCCTCACTTTATTTCAGTGTATCTTTTATATTTGGGTACCTAACATGGCCTTGTTGCCGATACCCATTATTTATTTTCACCATAATGATGTTTAGAGGGGGTGTTGGAGTTACTTCACACACACCTAGGATTTATGTTTCCTAAGGTTTTTCCTTTTTTATTAGTCATTATTAGTCATTATCCAATCTCCTATATTTTAGGAAGAATATTCCTCTAGGGAGAATATTCTCTTCAGTTTTCACTTCAGCTTGACTAGTTGAGTGGAGTCTATATGTTGCATTGGTTTTGTCACCATGCAACATTGGTGTCATCACCAACTAATGCGCATTATCATGTGTGAAAGATGTGAAAAACCCCTTTATATCTTATTCTTATGTGTGTGTAAAACATAAATAATTTAATATTGACCCTCTACTAAAACTAAAGAATGAATGAAATCAAAATTTTTGAGATAAAAAAAATATACCACAGATTCCTCCTTTATATCTTATTCTTATGTGCATAAAATATGAATAATATAATATTGTCCCTCCATAAGGAAACAATAAATGTTATCAAAAAATTTGAAAGAAAAGAAATAAGATGTAGAGTATTCCCTTTCTATCTTATTCTTGCCTTTGTAAAAGAACAATAATTTAAGATTGAGCGTCCATGGAAGGGAAACAATTAATGAAATCAAAACTTTGGAAATAAAAACAATAATATGTAGAGTCCCCCCTCTTCATCTTCAATTTTTTTGTTGTTGTTGTTGTTGTGTCTCAGTTAGTAGAACTAGTCTCTTTTTCAAGTCATGGCTATTGATACTAGATGTAGATGGTGTTCAATCCTCTACTTTCCCTAGATTTGGATCCTATGCATGCAATATTTGATACAAATTCATACTAAATGCAACAAAGAACCAAAAACTAGAGAGAGAAAAAAAACCTTTTCATTCATAAAACTATCTTCTACAATTCAAATCACTTCATACATAAAGTAGTCCAACATAAAAAAGGGATCAAAACACTCCCATTTATTCTAATAATATTTACTAACTATCTTATTTTTTCTTGCCACTAATATCTAACCACTCTTTTATTTACTATGTTGTTTCATATTCCTTAGTTATCAGAATCATTGTTCTCTCTTCCTTGATTGTTAAAAAAATTGTTTCCACTTCACCTTCCCTTGTATTATGCATCATCATAAGAAAAAAAGAGGTTACACTTTGTGGATGCTACAATAGCATTTTTCCAGAGATGGGAAGACAATCCTCCTTAATTCAAATATATATTTGATAATATTATATATTAATGTACATTTCACTATTGTCCCATTGAAAAATATCACTCCATCCTATATTTTTTTCATTTCTTCTTATTGACCTCTTACCATATCCTTGAAGAAGGTTCCATAGTGACTAAAGGTAGCTTGGAAATTAGAAAGTTAGGATTTGAAGGTGAAAATGGATGACTGATATTCGAAAGTTGTTATAATTCCTTATTAGAATTGAAGTTGTCATATTCATATATTCTCTTCATCCCTTCAGATGTGGATTCATTTATAACTTACATCTTCAATGGATTTATGTCATCTTCTCTATCCTCATTCATCACTTATAAACAACAAATTTTATCCATATTTGTAATATTAGTGTTATGATTAACATTCCAAGTGGAACTGACTTGTAAATTCGGATGCTGGCGTGAGCGTTAGGGCTCGTCTGGCGTGAGCGTTAGGGTTTGTAGCAGAGAGGATCATGGCGGCGCCAGGGGCGAGATCCCCGGCCCCCCTCCCTCGAAATCGATCGAAGATGCCTTTCGCAGGCTTATTCACAGTCAAGGGAAGCAGTCTTCTCCCCCAGAGATTCCGAAATTCATAAAGAAACTTGACGAAATTCCTGAAATAGCCTTACCTAAAGAGAATCCAATGAAGATAGTAGTAGCTCTAGCCAACCGAGATTTAGTCGGACAGTTTATGGGCCTGTGGCCGTCCACCAAATCCACGGATGATTGGATTCAGAGGAACTGGCGGCCGAATCTTGCGAACGGGGTAACCTGCTACCCGGTAGGAAGAGGCTATTTCGTTTTCGAATTTATCACTGAGGAAGACCGAGATCTGGTGTTCAGAAACAGACCTTACTTCATGGGGACCCAGGGTCTCTATTTAAACAAATGGACCCCTGATTTCAACCCTTTGGTGGATACGCCTAAGGAAGTGCCAGTCTGGGTTAGACTGCCGAATCTCCCAATACATTGTTGGGACTACGAATCACTGTTACGAATCGGAAACGAAGTAGGGAGGTTCATTGACAAAGCTGATAACAAGGGACAATATACATGTGCCAGAATCTGTGTGGAGGTCAACTTGGAGGCAGGACTCCCAGAAGCTGTCAAGCTAACCGTTGGCTCTTGGACCCATTACCAGAAATTAGACTACGAGCACCTGCTGTTCAAATGCAGGAACTGCCAGGAACACGACCATTTTCAAAGGAATTGCCCCAAACTACAATCCAGCAGGACTAAGGATGCGGAAGGATGGAAAAAAGTAAGGAGAGGGAAAAACTCGCAGAGCACAAAGAACAGAGACAAGATGCCTCAGGATCCACCCAAAGAAGGTAACCCTAAGAGCAGCTCCCAAGACAGCCCAAAAATACAAGAAAACCCCGCTATAGCTATTGACGAAGGAGAAAACCAACAATCAAGAGTCCCAGTGAGCCCCAGCACAGGAGATAAAAGCATTGGATCAAGTAAGGAAGACACCAATCTGGATACAAACACTGAGGCCGAAACAGAGGAGGAGGAGGACACGGAAGCAAGCAGCCCAAAAGGAACACCTGACCAGCCCAGACGAGGAAGAAAGTCAGAGAAAAAAAGACGAGAAGAATTGTCCTATAAGGAAGTAACTTTGGGTACTCAGCACACAATTCCGGCCATGATAAATACCAGACAAGGATCAAAATAGGGGAAGACGCCAAAGGGTGCTCCCCTTCCTCAAACAAGTAAATAATGAAATTAGTCTCCTGGAACTGCAGAGGACTTGGCAGCAAGACAAAAGAAGAAGCCTTGAGAGACTTAACAAGGCTAGCTAAACCTGAAGTCCTCCTTATCCAGGAGACGAAACTTGAGGAGGAAGACCTCCTTCGGGCAAGCAATCTTTTTTGGAAAAAAGGCCCGGGCCGGGCAGTAAGCACCCGAGGAGCCTCGGGGGGATTACCAACCCTCTGGGACTCTTCAAAGTTCGATCTAATAGAAGATGCGGCAACCACTCATTGGCTCTACACTAAGTTGATGCATAAAGGCTCCGGGCTTCTGGTAAGTCTTTTTAACCTGTATGTTCCTGCTTTAATTAATGAGAAGAAAGATTGTTGGGATTCCTTAGCTCTTTTTCTTAATCAAAGAAACACTGTTAACCTTATAGTGGCAGGAGATCTAAATGTCACCCTCT
>ML815516.1:50767-63732 GCA_009831015.1 Picea engelmannii
AGCCTGCGAGAATGGGTCATTCTCACACCCTAGTATATTAGCAACCTGCGAACTCTCTTCAAAAGTAAGTTTTCTGGGAAGAGATGAATGTCACTTTTCTCAGGAGAAAGTTCTTATGAGGAGCCTGAGTACACCATCATCAATACACCATCAAGATTGACTAAAATCATGGGTAACAGAATGCCCCCCAAAGTATGAGGCTGGAATCAATGACAACCGAAAGACTTTGTAAGCTGCATGTGTGTGTCGGAAACCAGGAGTGCACCTAATCGGAAACCTGCGAACAACGAAGCATCTGAAGAATATCATATATATTAATTTCGAGGTAGGCATTCCCATACTCAGATCATAGACGGATGACATTGTAGACATAGGTCATGGCCACAAATCATACACTATGGATCCATGCCATCAAAACATAGCATAGCCACCAGGAATACACTGTGGATCTATGCGAGAAAATTCAAATTGAGACGACATAGCCACGAGACATAAAAAGTGGATCTATGTGTTGCAGATTATACATATTCCATCACAACCTGGACCAAGAGATGATATCCAGGGTCTTCAATCCCGTCACCCAAAAGTAAGAATCTAACCATGTGATTACATGTGTTGAAGTCGAACATGGCAGAAACCACTTAATTACCGGTCATTGATGAAACCATTAACAAGTGCGAGGGAAATCACCATTAATGTCAATGACTCCCAAGGTACTCTAGTGCAATCCTTCGAATGTGAAGGAATGAGTTGAGGTTGAACATCCGACGAAATCTTTCGATCAGAGGTCAATTATGTAAACCTACTGTTGAAAGTGAGGAAACCTACCATTGAGGCATGCAGGTTCCAAGGTACCATAAAATTTCTAAGTCTTGATTCCGGATAATGAGCTGAAGTTGATGGAACAAAACTCGTCACAAGAGGGCCTTGATGTATCCCCCATCAATGACATGAAATGAGTAATAGATTTTGAAGGTGAAACAGAGTATGATGTAAGTTGGACTGGACACAGGGAAGGACGACACAGAGAGAATGGACAACTGCAGATGGATGACTCAATAGAGGTTTCAGATGTACTTCTCTTGAACATATGAATGACACGACCAATGATTTGGCAGCATTGACTCAGAGACAACACAGGGTATGACCTGGTAACAAATCAAATGAGAGACAAATGGATTTCCCAAACCGGCTTGAAATAATGAATAGGGGGTGTCATGTTCAAGAGCGACACTTACTGCCAATTAATATGAAGATGATAACATATCCCTTTCCCAAATTTTCCCCCACCATTTCTGGCGAGTACCTCTTTGTTTTTATGCAAGTTTGAGGAGGATAACATATGCTTGTTGATATAATCTTATCCTTCGGATAAGTCCTTCGGAGTATGTTTAATGAACCCTAAGAAGGAGTGGTTTGGTCCCATTACGGGTCTGTCGATGTTTGTTTAACGAGTCCAAAGATAGAAAACTCGAAGGTTTTTCATGATTATAGAGTCTGGAAAAACACTTAAAAGAGAAGTCTCTCAGTTCCTTTTTCGTAAAATAGTCTGATGAGACCGAAAAAGAGATAAATTATCACTCACCAGACACTTTCTTCAAATACTTTATCGAGCGTGAAAATAGTAAGGTCGCTCAGTTATCTTTTCATATTTAGAGAGTTTGAAAAGAGCTAAAGAGGACTCCAGGGGGGTTCCTTTTTTGTATAACCTTGTTGAGCCCGAAAAAATGATAAAAGTATGCTCGATCGCATTCTCATGTATTTTTTAGCATGAGAATGGACAAAGACCAAGCTCAAGGTTTTATACAAAAACCATAAAAAACAATCAAAACATGTGATGAAGAAGAAAAAATATGTCTGCATCCCTGTACATGAACATCGAAGTCGTTACGCCTGCAAAAGTTACACTCACAAGGGCATTAGGGATTAGGTTTTAATAAATACATAATTATAACAATTTAATAACATGGTAAAAGTTAATATAAAGAAATAAAAACTCTTTTTACCATATCATTTTCACTTTACCACTATTTGAGCCCCAAAACCCCTCTTTTACCCTCAAAATTTGGTGTCAGATTGTGGGAGTTACGAGCATCCATTCGACAAACTGTCAGCGGTAGTGAGGTAGGCACTTTATCCTCTACTTTTTCATGGTTTAATTTTTCATTTTCATTGGCTAAAACTATCATTTTGAATTTTTTTGGGGTTTATTATGGCGCTCAGCCATTCTCATAGGTGAGCTACATGGGACCTGTGAGAATGGGTCATTCTCGCAGGTGAGCCCACAGTAGATTGTGAGAACCTCGCACTGTGCCTAAAGGGAACTTGCAAGAACCACAAAGTGTAAAAGTTTTTTAAAAAAATGCTCAATGAAAAGACACCAAATGTTGAATAGAGTTATTAATCTTCTTTTTGTGCTTCTTATGCAGGTAGTTGGCCATCACAATGGTTCTGGAATGGTGCAAAAGGGAGCATGAAGAAGATAATTCCATTGCCGGAAATCATCCACCCACCATTGCCGCTTTGAGAAACTGTGGTCTTCTGAAGTACTTTCGTATCCCGGGCATGAGGTCCCAAATTAGGTTATTGGAGTACCTTGTGCATATGTGGGATCTCGATCATCAGGTATTTCATGTAGGGGTCCACACATTGTCCTTAGATATTGAGGACATTTATTTCTTGACAGGACTGTCACGGCGTGGGTACCACGTGAGCCTGATTGGTAGCAGAGGTGGTGGGCTACCCATGAGTGAGTACTGTCGCTTACACTATGTTCCATAGGCAGAGAGGAAGAAAGGGAAAGTAGCTATTTGAGGAGTGTGAGATTTGACCCTCCGCACTATTTTGTTCACCATTGCACGTATGGATGGGAGCTCCTCTCCTCACATGGCACTCCAGAGTTACTTTCAGTATGCCAGAGAGTGTACTAAACCTTGAGTTTTTAACTGGGCAGATGTTGTGCTTCGTAGCATGAAAAAGAAGTTGACCAAATGCAGACGAGGCGGCCTGAAATTCGGGTACGGATCTTTGTTGGTGTCCTTCTTTCTCGAGAGGGTTCCGTTACTGAGGCTGCAGGTTGAGTGGAATTTGTCGGCTCCCACAGATCCAAGAATGCTGAGATGGTGTCAGCTCATGGCCCGACACGTAGCTGGACCAATTATCAAGTATGATGATACCTTCTTTGACTGGTTGCGACCACAGATGCTGATGGTCGATGATTATGCTTATGTCGGGTTGGATTTCCAAGGAGATCTGGACTTGGTCCTGCCCGAGAGTTCTCAGTGGGGGGAACTTGGTAAGAAGTACACATTTTTTCTTTTTAAATGTTTTTGTGAATTTTATCATATGCAAAATTTTTTTATATGTTCTTCCAAAGACTAAATACAAAATTCGTTTTTTGATGACACAGATGTGGGACCTTACCGACCTCCTGGTACTTCTCCTATTCGGCGATGAGGAGAGGTAGCGCCAGTGCCACAATGGGACGTCGAGGATTATCAAGCAGTGGAACAAAACCTAGAGGGTTTGACAACAGATATTCCAGACATGCCTCTTGGAGAGGTTCCACGACGCTATCAACGTCATACAGTAGGAGTGTCAGAGTCCATTGGTCAACTGCTCAGTAGGGTTGCCCAGGAAATCGTGTGTTACCGTGAAATTCATCCATGATGTTACTTTGTAGAAGCCTTGAGCTTCAGATTTTGACATTTTGGTCTTCAGACAGAACTTTTTTGTAAAAACTCTTTTGATCGTTATATATACAGACGACTTCTACCGATTTATTTTGTGTTGTGTGAAAATTGATGTGATTGATTTACAAATGATCCAAATGTCTGTCTAATACATAGTTAGCCAATGCATCAGTTAATGTATTTAGACATCTAGGAATATGTTGATATTCAATATAATCAAAATAACGTTCCAAGAGGCGAATTCACAAATACACCCGTAACAAAGTAGGACTTCGAATAGTATAGACATTACTTAACTGTAGTACTACAAGCTACGAATCGAGTTGCACAACCAAATGACGGATTCTGAGCGAGATAACATCTATCAACAATTCGATAATGGTGCTATACTCTGCAATATTTTTGGTTGCACAGTCGAGACACACACCTCGTAAAGAGACAAGTTCGTTTGTAGGGGCGTAAATCGCCCATGCAATGGAAGCAAGGTTCTGAGTACTACAGCTAGTGCCATCAGCAAAGCCAATGTAGGGTAGCGAAGACTCCGACATCTGGAAATCAAACACAACGTCACATAAGGGTAGAGACCAAATAACGACAAAAACAAGCTATAGTAACACACAAGAAGTATGATACAATAAAAATACAAGTACTCGTGCACAGGTAATTTTATGCATATTACTTCTTCAAGTACAACCCATTCCCGTGTTCACTCAAAGGGATACCATCGTAATCTACTAACTCATAAGCCTATTTTTCCAAAATTCGTCGAACGATATAAGGACCTTGCCACATGGCTTCAAATTTTCCAACTCCTAGCATATCTCGATCTTGTTCATAGAGGAGAATGAGATCTCCTTCAGAGAAAACGTGAGGCTTGACATATTTGTCGTATTGGGCCTTGACACATTTTTTCTGAGCTTCTATGACTAGGGTAGCATCGTGTCGAGTTTAGTCTAATCGCATAAGATACAATAGATGTTCTTCCTTAGCAGAAGTGTTTGGTAGGAGTTCAACAACTAGTTTTAAAGAGGGTATCTCGCATTCAATCAGGAGAATGGATTCAAAAACATAGACTAACCGAAAAGGTGTAAACCTAGTAGCGGACTTGATGGATGTCTAGTAAGCCCACAATGCCAAAAACAACATTGTGTGCCAACTTGTTTTGTGAATCCCTATCATTCGTTGGAGCATAGTTATGAGAACTTTGTTAATTTCTTCGACTTGGATGTTGGCTTGTGGGTAATAGGGCGTTGAGTTTTCATGGCGAAGACCCAACTTTTCAGTAAGTTCGGACATCATGAAGTTTCTAAAGTGGCTACCATGATCAGTGATGATAGCCTGGGGAACACCAAAACAAGCTATGATGTGATTAAAAATGAATAATGTTGCGGTCTTTCCAGTGTTGTCAAATGTCAGCATCGCCTCAGCCCATTTCATAAAGTAATATACAGCTACAATGATGTATCCATGCCCCCGGACCGAGTGGGGGTGACATGTCATGAAATCGATGCCCCATTTCACAAAGGGACCAATGGAGACCACAGGGTGAAGAGGAGCGGGATGAGACCGTATCTTGTTATTATAGGTCTGGCAAGCATGGCATTTTTTAACGGTGATGATGCAGTCGTTAAATAAAGAAAGCCAAAAATACCCTGCTCGTAAGATCTTCTAGGCAGTAGCATACCCAGACATATGACCACCACAGGCTCCAGAATGGCAATCATTCAGAGCTCTCTCGGCCTCGTCGAATGTGAGGCAGCGTCGAAAAATAGAGTCAATCCTGTGATGATAAAGAGTATCCCCGAGGATAATATATTGATGAGCTTGGTATCGTATTCGACGTCGGTCAGTACTAGAAAAAGTTGGTCGGAAATTATGGGTTTGGAGATATATAATGATATCACGATACCAAATATCATCAGTGCTGATGAGGAAAAGGGATTCATCGGGTAATGAATCAACTGCTACATTTTCCGTTTCAGAATAGGGAAAGTCGCATATCAACTCAGTAAACACTAAGGAATTCTTAGACTTGGCGCGTTCAAATTCCAAGTCAAACTCCTGGAGTATCACAATCCATTTGGAGTATTTTCCGCCTAGCAATTGACAGGTGAGAATGTGTTGCATAGGGTTGCAGTGAGAAATCATTGTAGTCTTGCGCGAGAGGATATAGTGCCAGAAGCATTGGACGGCTTGGACGACGACCAAGGCCAGTTTTTCGACATGTAAATACTTGATTTTGGTAGGCGTTAGACTTTGAATCAAGTAGTAGATAACATGTTCGTCGTTAGCATCATCCTCTTGGATGAGAACCATACCAATGGTGTAATCCAAGGAAACAAGGTAGAGGAAATAATCGCGACTGTAATCGGGGGGAAAGAGAAGCGGAGCACACATTAGGGACAATTTCAAAGCTTCGAAAGAATTGTTGGTGATGGTATCCCATATGAATTTAGACTCCTTTTTAAGTAACCGTGTAAATCCATGAGTTATCTCGGTGTAATTTGGGATAAAACAATGAAGAAATTTTGCTTTCCCTTGCAAAATTTGTAACTGGCGAAGTGTAGAAGGAGGAGGGAGATTAAGGATTGCCTCAACCTTTAAAGGATCCACCCGGATCCCTTGATGCGAAACGATAAAACCTAGAAGGCGGCTGGATTCCACGCAAAAAACACACTTATGAGGATTCAAACATATACGGTAGAACCGACAGCGGACGAAAATGGCTCGAAGGTGGGTTGGGTGATCGACTCGGCGCATTGAGTGAGCGGGTAAATCATCCAGATATGGTTGCACGATGTGCTTGATATCATGGAAATCATAAGACATAGCGTGTTGAAAAGTTGTGCCAGCGTTCTTGATACCGAAAGGGAGTTTACGATAGGCAAAAGTACCCCAAGGACAAATAAAAGTAGTCTTATGTTGATCCTCAGGAACAATGTTGATTTGATTATACCCAAAGAAACCATCCATTAGAGAGAAGATTTCACTTCCGGTGCAATCATCGACAATCTGATCGACGAAAGGCATAGGAAAGTTTTCTTTGGGACAATCTTTGTTGATATCCCTATAATCAATGCATACACGAATTGTGCCTTGTTTCTTGTCGATCGGGACAAGATTGGAAACCCAGTCAGTGAGAGCCACCGGATAAATAAAGCCGGCTTTAAGAAGTTTCTCGACTTCGAGCTTGATAGCAGCCACTTTACGTGGGTGAACTGGACGAAGGTGTTTCCGAACGGGTTTAGTGTTGGGGTATGTCTTGATCTCATGTATCACAATGTCAGGGTCGATACCCGACATTTCTTCATAGCTCCAGGCGAAGATGTCACGAAACTCTTTGAAAAGGGATGTGTAGGTGACGACTTCATCAGAAGAACACGAAGCTCCGATATGGACATTTTCGACAATCCCAGGTTTGACAGATATGTCGAGGGGAATAGTGGGTGAGATATTGCTTAAGTTCCCTTCGAAAAACACATCGTGTGTGGACACGGGAACGGTTGAGATGACGACAATGGTCGACAGGGTCCATATCCATTGGTATTTCTCAATGGTATGTTTCTCTAGAAAGAGGATGGAACGATGATGTCCATCATCCCAAGGGGTGTCCTCCATGACAGACATGATCATCTTGTCAGTGGGAAAAATGACATGAAAAGGATCGGGAGACAACTCACCAAGAGAGGGGGTAGAAGATGTTGCTGATTGAATGGACTGATAGGCATATTCGACCAGACTTAACGACATTTCGTAGCCGTAACGAAGATAATCTCTAGGGTCAGGTACTATCCAAGGGTTGTGAGAAGCAGGAAGTTTGTGAATCGAGGTGGAGATCATGTTGATTGAAGCAACGGACGAGCATGGAACATTGGGCGGTGGAATGGGAAAAGCACCCATTAACGAAGAGTCTTTGAGAAGGCCTACACCGAAGTTCTCATAACCCAGTGGGGTTTTAGCAATGAACGGTACGTTGCCAGCATGGGTGTCAGAGTTAAAGAAGGCTAATTGGTCGACAGTGACTACCTTCCCTTGATGTGGGAAACGTACCACTCGAAAAAGGGTCGCCACAACTGCGCGCATGGAATCGATCCAGCTACGGCCAAGAAGAAGATTGTAATCAAAGGGAGCGTCGAAAAATTCCACTTCGACTTGGACTGTTTTTCCTTTTAACGTGATGGGCAATGAAGGAAGGACACCATAGGGCTTAAAACCGGAGCCATTGAAGGCTTTGAGAGTGTTCTGGGATTCATTCAAAGGGGGAGAGCCAATGGCTTTCTAGCAAGTAAGAGACATGACACACGTCGAGGCACCCTCGTCGATAACGGTTCAACAAATGTTTTTGTCAGAGACAATCACTTGGATCTGGAACGCGAGTTGAGGGGGTAACCTTGGAATGTGATCTTCCAAGTCAAAAATTATTAAATTCGTATCCGTCTGGTCGATTCCACCGATAGATTTCAACAGTGCCTTCCATTGTGTGGGACAACTTTGAAGGACTTTGAGGGCTGACATCGCAGAAGGTGCTTGGAATAGATCTTCAACAATGTTATAGTTCTGGGCAGCACGAGCATGAGAATTGAAAGCCAATTTCTGAACGACGCCCTTTGGGGGGGGGTCGAAGAACTGTGTCGAGGCTCGGTCGCTTGAGATGAAGAGGACCGTTGGTAGGTGGAGTCGCGGGAGAGGGTTGTACCAATGAAGGAGGTAGATCATCAACCTTCTCTTTAGAGGGAGAATAATCTTTGGCTTGAGTGGTGAGGGAGATGTCGTTTTGCTTCGAATCACCAGTACACATCAGTACATAAGATGTAGTAGAAGATGAGGGTTGGTCATGAATGACCAACGGAGCCTTTTGTTGAGACGGGAAGGGTTGGGACAAAACGGTCGGAGCAGGTGGTTTTTGAGCTCCTTGAAGGAACTTAGTGACTTCGGCGCATCGTGGACAATCCTTTGTGTAGTGATCATCACCACAGATAAGACAAGGGTATCAAAGTTTGCACTTATCCCAATCGTCAACATGGGTAGTTTTGGTTTGCTCTGCTTGAGAAGTATTTTTGTCCTCCTTATTCTTACCCCTTCCCTTTTTGGATTTGTTTTTACCGGCTGGGGTAGATTGAATTGCATTTACCTCAGAAGTCTTGTCGGTGGGAGGGGCAGGAGACAAAACATTTTGAACATTAGAAGAAGTAGGTTTGGGGTTTGCGCTTGAGGCAGAATGTGGTTGGGCTTGGAAAGTGCCAATCACACCGTTAGTTGCATGTGAAGTAGCTAGAGTAGTTGAAGCAGCGGAAGTGGAAGGACGAGGTAAGTCAGGTAGTAAGTCGTAAAGGGTACCCGTTTGTGAGTAAACGAGGTCAAGGTATTGAGAACGACTTATGGCCTTCTCTTCCATGACTACTCCACCCATGGCGATGTCATTCACAAATGATTTGGTGAACCATTCTGCTAGCAACTGATCGGGGAGTTCGAGTTTAATGAGACTTCATCTCCGTCGCCACTCATGAATGTGATCAGATATATGAGTGGCTTTGTTTTGTTTGAAAGAACTCAAAATCTTGGTCCCCATTTCATAACGAATCCGTAACTGGTAGTGTGTGAGGAAAGCCATAGCTAGGGTGTTGAAGTCAGCGAAGAAACCTTGTGGTAATTCTATATACCACTTCGCAGCAGAACCTGTTAGGGATCATTGAAAAAGACGTAAATGAATAGAGTCATCCATCAATGAGTTGGATGAACACCAGAGGTGAAAAGTCATGACGTGATTGTTCAGGTCCTCTCCCGCTTTTCCATTGAATTTAGGGGTGTCCAATGGTAGCTTGGCAGGTATAGCAGGCCATTGGGGAGAGTGACGAATTGGATCATTTAAAATCCTTGACAAATCCAAAAGATCCAAAGTGGCCAAGAAGGGTAACTGTCGATTCACCTGAGGGTACTAGTGGCTTTGGGGAGGAAGCCCTGTTGGCAAACCAGTAGGACCATAAGCAGTCTGCATATAATGTGAAGACCCAAGCAGATTCGATGGTGGTTGGAGAGGATAGTAGCTCATGGGATTATATCCTGGAACAGGGACATGAGTTTGAGCAGTCGAACCCCAAATGGGATTGAACGTACCTGGATATGGTTGGCCTATACTAGGGGGCATTACAGATGCAGTCGAAAACTACTGCCCCCCAGTCGATTGAGGAGGATGTTGAATCAGATGATTCCAATACTAGGCCAAGGACGGAGGTATGTTTTTTCCATAAGGTGGGGTCGGTCCTCCTATCGAAGGTGGTGTTCCAATTTGGGGCAGTGTTCCAATTGGGGGTTGTGTTCCAATTGGGATTTGCATTCCAATAGGAATTTTCCCGTTGAGAGGGGGTTGAGTCATGCCACCTTGGTGAAATTGTCCACTGACGGGAATCTGGTAATTTGGTGTGAATGACGGAATAGTGCCACTAGGATTAAGACTGTCAGTAGAAGACGAGGAAGGTCCTCCAAAAGGAAATTGAGGGAGTGTCGAAATAAAATCGAGAAGAGAGTGCCCAGAAGAAGAAGGACCACCAGGAGAGCCGGATGGGGTTTGCGTAGGAGTGGGAATGGAAGCATTCAACAGACAGTATCCAGGTGGTAGTGTTGGGGTGACGTTGGGCATTCGCGGTGTGCTGATGGGAGCGAGACTAACTGCGGTAAACCTGGTGTGAGCACTTGTAGTATCTGTGTGATGGGCCATTTCGATAGGGATGGTCAAGATGTGGTCATATCGCGGGGCGTCTATACCAAGAAAGTGATAGGCAGTAGTAAACGGTACTGTCTCTGGACTAGAGATTTCAGAAATCACAGGTGGGGTGATTTCGGAAATCACAGGTGACCCTAAACCAAAAAGGTCCCGTCGAAAAACACCAGTAGACCAAAAAGGATCTTGGCCTTCTATGCCTGGAAAGGGTCCAACTGGTTATCCAGAAGATGTAACAACTAAGTCTCCAGAAGAATTCAGTCGCATAAACAGTCGCTCAGAATTGGGGTGAAGTCAAAACTCCTCTCGAGTATTGGTAATTCGGAAATGTTCTAGAGAGTTAGTTCGTTCCACTTGTGGCGTGGTAACGTCTTGGACTTCACTTTGCTGAGGAGAGCCCTTAGGTGAACTTGTAGGTAAGGGTTGAGAACCTTCCAGATGCTCTGGAGATAAACCCTGCATTCTACGTGAACGGCGTGGAGGAGCTATTGTAAACGAGTGAAAAGCTTCACAAAGAAAATCGTATGGTCAACTTTGGTAAACAAACAACACGCGTTAGTAAACAAAATCTAGGAAGCAACACCAGGCAAAAAAGACCTTCTAATTATGAAGCCACTAGTTGGTGATGAAATCCAACGTCGCAACAACGAGACGAGAAGGGGCTGGGCGAGGGTGCAAAAGTTACATTGACGAACTGCTTAAAGGACTTACACCCTAGTGCAAGATCCCACACATAATCGTGGGTGTACCCTCCAAGGAGCCTGAGTTAGTTTGGCCAACGTTGATTCCAGGTACCGTGAAGACTTTCCCCTTCACAATCACCTTGTGTAAGACCCTAGAAAGATAGGCCGCTAAGGTTACCACCGACAACAATAAATCCTGGAGGGACAGTCGACAGTTCGATCCACACACAAGGGCAGGGTATCTAGCCCGAAATCAACTCAAAAAGCTTCCACTCATCATTGTGGGTATGCCTCCGAGTGACCCTCGTAATACATGCAATCTCTACACCGATATCAACAAAGCAGGGTGAGTAACTCTGTCAATATCAATGCGACCTCGTGTTTGACCCTTGTGTGAGAAGGGCTTCCCAGGACAAGATGTTGTAAATGGAATTCGGCACTCCTTAACACAAGATGCTATTGTGTGTTTTGTGCTTTGGAGAGTGTATCTCTCTACCTAGTCCAAAGCGCTAGCCTAGCTAAATGTTGGTGTAATAGAGCCCTAAAAAAGAGTTACTAATTAAATTTTACAATTGTGCAGTGTTATTAAGGGTTGTTGTTACTCAAAGGAAGCGGAGATGAAACTAATGTTGTATGAGACTCTGACCCAACGATGCATCGATAAGAATGAAATATAGCAATTTTCGTTCAATGAATCCTATGTACAGGAGGGAAAGAGAAGTTTTCCAGATCAAACTTGAACTACAAGACACAATTTCCTTTAAAATGCAATTGCAACAAATCACGCCAAAATAACAATTCTCTATTGTTTCTTTTTCAATAATTTCAACAATTGATTTTCAATACTTTCGAAGACGAAAATTCTTTTGAAAGAAAAATGTTTGTTCACTTTTCAAAAATGACCTACACCATGATGGTGAGAGTGCATAAAATAAAAAACTAATGAACAAGCAATAGATAGAAACTCAAACCATTATTTCAATGGAAACAAAAATAACAAGCAAACCAAACTAGTCTTTTCAATTGCATGAGAAAAGTGATCTTTCAAATAATGAGAAAATGATAAAGACAAAGAAGCTCAACTTTCAACCGATCACCGGTTCTTAACCAAACAAGCACACTCAGATTCCAAAATCAGAGAGTATATCTTTGCAGAGAAAAGTCAAGAAATGAAAGTCAAGAAAAATGGACAGGAAGAGTCTTGATTTCCTAAGACTGTTCATGCACAAGAACGAAGACAAAAAAACATCAACCAATGGTCCAAAACACTCTTGTTAGGAACCTATACTGATCTGGGCAGTTGATCATGCAAAAGTCTTAAAGCCAAAATTTTGAAAAAAAGGGTTTGCGGGATGAGAGTATTACACAGTGCGAGAATAGGTCATTCTCGCAGGTGAGCTTTGAGCAGAGTGCGAGAACCTCACATTGAACCTAAAAGCAGGGTGCGAACTCAGTATATTCTCACAGGCCACTATGGAGTGCAATGCGAGAATGTGTGAAACTAATCAAATTTTTGGAAAAAGACACAAAATTTGAAGAGGCCTCTGGACCTAGAGGGTCTATGAAGGTATCCTGGAGACTCAGAGAGTGATATGAATGGAGAAAGGTAAGGCAAGAGCAAATGGCCAAGGAAAAATACCAAAACCCATAAAGAAAATGGGTTATCTCCCAAGTGGAGTCGCCAATTTTGTTATCAGACTAATCGGTAGGTCCAGACACTAACAGATCTCCCTAGATCCACTTGGATCTAGAACAAAACAGGACAGGACGTGACTCTTTTTCTAAGTTTTGACCATTGAATTAGCTAGTAGGGAGGAACAAGTAACATACCTTTGTATCGCTTCCTAGGGTCTCTGTTGCTCCCGCTTCACT
>ML815516.1:64735-88790 GCA_009831015.1 Picea engelmannii
TGGATGGTTGGAATGCAAGTAGGAGTTGTGTTATTATGTTTCAATGAACTTTGGGCTAGTCAAGTGGACTATAGACACTCATAGGAACCTCTTCATCCTTGTGGACTCATATCCCTAGCTTGGGGTTGACCTACTATTGAGAGAAATGGAACAAAAAATCCTATGGTTGGGAGAAACATCCTTTATATCCATCCAACTAATCATTTATCAAGAGATAAGTGTTGTGTTATATCTCTTATGTTTAATCCCACTATGTAAATGTTTTATGTAAATGTTGTATTTCCTTAAGTAGTTGTATTCATGAATTTAAACCTTGTTATTAGCTGCATGAGCTTGTATTCCATGTCATGCTTATTTCCGCATGGTAATATGGTATCATAGTTATGTGTTAGGTCATTTTTTAGTAACATGGCCCATCAAGGGAATTAGGTATATTACAAATTATGAATATATGAACCATATTTAAAAACCTCAAAAAAAAATGGAGATAATAATAAGGATCTCAAAGAATGAGAGTGCTTTTGTTTATGTAGTTTGAAACACTAGTTTCATCACTCAAATCTAATACCAAAGCCACCAACTCATCTAACATGTACTGGAAAAGAGACAATCCCACGTGTTATTTTTTTAATTCACATGAATACGTAAGCATTTTAGTTATAAAACTATAGTTATAAAACTGCATGCACATTTTTGTTATAAAAGAACATACACGTTATTTTTTAATAAAATAATAATCATGTAAAACTCCTTTACCCTATGTTTCAAAATAAAATAGCTAGCACTAAAACTTTTTCTAAGGGCATAAGACATATATTTAATACACAATTTATCATATAGAGTCTTTATAGAATACATGATACATAGAGTGATCTATAAAATTAAAATACAAGATGAAAAGGAATATTTCCAAATTGAGTGGTGCATATAGATGAAGAAATTTGTGGAGAAGACAAATATTACATTAGTTATCGTATAGATTCGTGTGTAGAATTAATTAGATTCCCAATGATGTAGAAAATTGAAAGAAAATAAAGAAACTAAACATGGATGGAGCAAATTGAGGAAAAATCTTGAATAAATAAAAAAATGCTACAATAGTTATCCTAGAGAGTTGTGTGTATAATTCATAAGATCCATAGTGATATTTTACATCCGAGTTGTGTCTATAATTCATAAGATCCATAGTGATATTCTACATCCGCAAGATATATTCACTTATATTCTTGACATCTTTTTAGTTTAGGTTTATTTCGTTTGTTCCTTTTTAAAAAGAAGAATGGATGAAGACAAGAAACCTAAATATATGTCCTAGATTTTGGTTATGGTCAAAATTTAAGAAGAAAATGTAGTGTGATAAAGAGTTAGAGGAAAAAATAAAATTAAGGTATTATAAAGATATAATTAACCCTAATTTAGAAGATCAAAATTATCTATCTATTTTGCCAAGTGTAAAGAAAAAAATAAGCATTGTTAAGATAAGAACAAATTCTCACGAGCTCCATAGTGAAACTAGGCATTGGTCAATTCCTAAAACGCCATGGGATGAAAGAGTGTGTCACCTTTGTGACACGAAGAAGGTTGAATATGAAAAGAACTTTCGCTTATATTGTCCAGCCTATACCCATATTAGATCTTGTTTTCAAAATATTTATGGCACTACCAACCTTCCTAACCTCTTAACTCAACAAAAGTATGATGATCTTGGAAAGATTCTCTTAATGATTTTCGAGCACAGAAACAAAATTCTAAAGAATCACAAGTAATCACTTACCCTCTTAAGGTCCGATAGACCAATTCAGTCTTAGTGGACGTTAATCATCATCATCATCATCATCCATGTAATCCATGGGACATAGAGTTATCTAGAAAAGTGAAAGATGAGATGAAAAAGAAAATTGCCAAATTGAGTGCAACATACAGATGAAGAACATTGGGGAAAAGACAAAATATTGCAAATATTATCTATCTATCTATCTATATATATATGAATAAATATAAGGCAAAGATAAAATATTACATCCATTATCATGTGTAAAAATTCATGATATTCCCAATGATTTGAAAAATTGAAAGACAATAAAGAAATAGGGTTGGTGCAAGCTCGTGTTTCCTGTCATGACATGTTAGTTATAATGAAAATTTGGGAAAACATCAATATTTTGACTAGGATGAACTCTTAGAGGTACATGCACAACTTATTAGGATATGGTGTAAAAAAATGAAACATAAGAAATCAGATTAGCTTCCAGAATATAGAAAGAATTATTTATGCAAAATTTGTATAACTTGGAAAAATTCACATTTTTATAAGGGTGGTATGTTAGTTTTCCTGTAAAATATAATTCACATATTCACGTTAATACATTGGTAGTATCTATATGATAGAATTTCTTGAAACAAATTCGTATGATTGTAGATAATAGTTGATTCTTGTGTACCACTATTTTTGCATTTTTTTAATGTTAGTTTTATATCATTTTTAAAATTGATAAAAGGATTGAAGGCTTGATGACTTCAAGAACTAATATAGGGTTTTAAGGTATTAACATAATCAATTATTTAAAGAAAAAATGTGCAAGTCTTCATTTACACTTGTGCACCATATAATTTGTTTCCTAGATGGTAGAAACAAAAGACCTACACATTTTAGAATTATGACACATATAAAAACAAAATTGAATAAAATATGGAAAAACATATTATTTTTCATATATATATATATATGTGTGTGTGTGTGTGTGTGTGTGTGTGTGTGTGAAATTCCTCAATAATGAATATGAGAACCATATTTAAAAGCCTCCTAAAAAATGGACATAATAGTAGGGAGCTAAAAAATGAGTGTGATTTTGTTTATGCAGCAATTTCATCCAACAATTTCATCACTTTGAAGCTAGGACTAAAGTAGGAAACTCATCCAACACATAGAGGAAAAGAGACAGTCCCACATATAATTTTTTTAATTCACATGAACACACATGGATTTTATTTATAAAAATATAGTTATAAAAGTGCATGGACATTTTTGGTTATAAAACAACGTGCACATGATTTTACATACATTAATAACCATGTAAAACTCCCTTACCTTGAAATCTTCCAAAATACGATATTTAGCACTTAAATATTGTTTTAAGGACATATGACCTATTTTCCTCTCCTCACCATAGTCAAGGACCCTATACCCATCCCATTGGCATAAAACCACCTAATGGTTCCTAGGATACCACGCAGAGGTGAAAAAACCAATAGAGAGGGCATGTGTCATGATTGGAGATATTGTTCATAGTACTTGAGGCTTAGAATATTTATTTTCCTATGTAAGTCCCTTTTTTTTCATTTTGACCATGATCTAGGGCCCTAGATACATCACTATTACCCAAAAGAAATAATGAATGCCATATCCCACTTAGAGGTCAATGATCTCATAAAAAGGTCCCATGTGGTTTTTCAATGAAACTTTCATGATTCTTGAGCTCAAGAAGATTTTTTAAATATGAAAGGTTATTGTATCCTTTCCTAACCATTGTCAAGACCCAAACACCCATCAATATTACATAAAACATCATAAGGTCCCTTGGTAAATTATTCATAGTCAAAATATCCCCAACATAGGGCATGTTTTGTGGGTTTTAGGTGTTTTTCATGCTGATTGAGGCTAAGAATATTCATCTAAATAATAAGGCCCTTCTTTTTCTCCACTGACCTTTATTAAACCTTAAAAACCACTCTTGACTCATAAGTAACCTAGTCATGGTACCCATATCCTACTTTAAGGTGATCAGTACAATACAAAGGTCATATGTTCTGGATTAAGGACTCATCCATGGCACTTGAGATTGAGAAGTAAGGTTTAGGGCCAAAGGCTCTTGTTTCCATTTCTTGACTATGTGTTAGGACCCAAGACTCATCCATGATTCCCAAAAACTTGTAATCACACCCATACTCAACTCATGTTCCAAAAAATCTTCGATGAAGGCTTGTGTCATGGTTTTTATGTGTTGTTCATGCTGCTTGAGCTCAATAAAGTTCAATTAGGACATAATTTTATTTCTTTCCTATTGGCCATTTTTATGCCTTGACACCCATTTCAAGTGTACAAAACTTGCAAATTCCACATATATACCACTTAAAAGCCAAAGTCCCCTACAAATTTATCCTGTGTTTTTTTTAAGGACTTGTTTCAGTAGATCTTGAGCTTGAGAACATTCAAAAAAATCCAAATGCACTTGGTTTCATTATTTTATTATAGTTAAATACCCATGCGCCATTCATGATTTGTTAAACCTTATAATGGTGTCCATATCCAACTCAAATGTCAAAGATCCCCTAGAGAGGTATGGTTCTATTTTGTTTTCCATGGGGCTTGATTATGAGAAACTTTATTTAGGGAATAATAGCATTGTTCTCCTCTCTTAATATTTTTTATACCTAAATAAACCATTCCTAGTGCACAAGACCTAGATTTGATGTTCCCATATCCCCATAGTAGGATAAATATACCCTATAGGTTCCTCATGTTGTGGTTTGAGGATGTAATCATGTTGCTTGATCCTGAGAAGCTATGTTTAGGGCTTGAGATTATTGTTTACCTCTCCATACCATGGTTAGGGCCATAAGGTCGTTTTTTCCCTACCATGACCATGATCAAGGCCCCAAGTCCCATGTATGATGTACAAAATTTATCAATTATTCCCATATGTAACTTCTATTCGAAAGATCTGCATGTGACATATATATCATAGTTTTTAGGTGTTGTTCATGAAACTTAAGCATGAGAATATTAAATTAGGGATTAAGGTTATTTCATCCCCTTTGACCATGTTTAGGACTTAACACCCATTTCTAATGCACAAAACCTACTCATGGTGCATGTATCCCACTTGAAGTCCTAGAAGGAACTACTACAAAGGACTCGACTAGTGGTTTAGGGATTCATTTGAGATCCTTGAGCTAGAGAATATTTTAAAATATTCCAAGGAACTTTTTTTCCTTAATTGCCCATGTTCAAGGCCCCACAATCTATCCTTTCTGTGAAAAACCTCCTAATTGAACCCATATACAACTATGATACCAAAGAACCCCTAGAGAATGCAGTCTATCCTTTGTGTGAAAAACCTCCTAATTGAATCCATATACAACTATGATACCAAACACCCCATAGAGAATGCATGTGTTGTTCATGATGATCGAGCTCAAGAGGTTATGTTTAGGGCCTCAATCCTTGGTAGTGTTTCCCTCCCTTGACCATGACACATAAACTTAATAAGGTTCATTTAAGAATTAAGACCCTTGTTTACCCTCTTGACAATGATTATACCTTGAGACCCATTTCCACTACAAGAAACCTACTCATGGCACCTATTTTCCATTTGGATGTTAAAGAACCCAAACCAATGCCTTGAGAACCATTTTTGATGTGGGATAAAGATATATTATTATTTATGGAATAGGTTGTGTTTTAATGATGCCACTAATATCCCTATGGGAGGCTAACTATATGTTATATAGGTCACATGTGGTGTTTTGAGGATTTGTTCATGGAGCTATAGCCTCAGAAGCTTCATGGGTTATATGTTTTGTTCATGGTTCTTGGGCCCAAGAACCTTTATTTAAGGAAAAAGGATATTATTATCCTTCCTTGACCTTGGTTATACCATGAGACCCATTATTGATTCACAATTGACCTAGTTATGGGGCTGATATTGGACTTGGAGGTGAATAACATTCTACACATGTTATATGTAGTGGTTCGAGGACTCTTCCATTGTGCTTTATTTTGAGGTGAAAATTTTAGGTCTATAGGATCTTGTTTCAATCCCTCAAAGTTTTTCCAACACTTGAGACCTATCCATGATGCCCAAGGAATCATAATGGCATCCGTATTCAACCGGGGCTCCAAATACTCGTTGGGGAAGGATTCTGTCATGATTTTTAGGTGTTTCTCATGGTGTTTAGCCTTGAGAAGTTTCAATTAAGGCTTAAGGCCCTTGTTTCACCCCTTGAAAATATTTGGGCCTTGACACCCATTTTGAGTGAAAAAAAACTAATCATAGCACATGCATACCTCTTGGATCTCTAGAAAGAACTCCTATAAAGGACTTGTGTGTTTCTTCAAGAAAATTTTCAAATCTCTTGAGCTTAAGAAGATTAAATAATATTTTAACAATTTTTTTTTAATTCCTTGAGTATGATCAAGGCCCTTTGACGAATGTTCACTACATAAAAACTCCTAACAGCATGTATATCCAACTATGATGTGAAAATCCCACTAGAGAGTGTTTTTGTTATGGTTTATAGGTGTTGTTCATTGTAGTTGAGCCTGATAAGCTATGTTTAGGGACCAAGGCCTATATTTTTTCTTCCCCTAACCATGGTTATTGAAATCAAGAAATTTCATTTAGGATTTAAGACTTGTGTTTCCCCATTGACCCTGTTTAGGCATCAAAAAGCATTTCTACTATACAAGACCTAGTCATGGCACTCATATTCCACTAAGATGCTAATGAATCTGGACCATGGCCTCAAGGACCATTCTAAGTGTGAGAATAAAACATATTCATATTGAGGTATTATGTTTTTTTTAATCATGGCACCCACGTCCCTTTAGTAGGCCAAAGATACCCTATCATGCGTGGTGGTTTTAGGATGGTGTTATACAACCTGAAGATGTGTGGTTTGTATATGTTGTCCATGGTTCTTGAGCCTGAGAAGATTCACTTAGGGAAAAAGTTTCTTGTTTTATTCCCCTAATCTTGGTTATATACTGAGACATATTATTGGCTCACAAATAACCTAATCATGGTGTTCATATCCAAATCAAAGGTGAATGATACTCTATGAAGGTAATATATGTTGGGTTGACGATTCATCCATGGTGCTTAAGTCTGAGAAGTAACTATTAGCACTAGAGTCTCTTGTTTCCTTTCATTTACTATGGTCGAGGATCCAAGATGCATCCATTATGCCCAATACCTCATAGTGGCACCCATATTCAACTCAGATGCTAATTAATCCACAAAGAGGGCTCATGCCATGGCTTGTAGGTGTTGTTCACACCGCTTGATCTCAAGAAAGTTCAATTAGGGATTCATTCTACTCTCCCCCCCATGACCATGTCCATGCCTCGATATCCATTTATAGTTCACAAAACCTAGTCATGATGCTTGTATCCCACTCGACAACCTACAAAAAACCTCTAAAGAGGAATGATGCATTGGTTCAGGGACTCGTTGAATGTTCTTGAGATTAAGAAGATTCAATAATATAATGAGGAACATGTTTTCCTTCCTCAATCATGGTTAAGACCCAAAACCTATGTTTGAAAAGAGGATCACCAAGAAATAAAATTAAACAAAGGTGGAAATAAAACACAGAGGATACACAATACAATAGAGACACATATATGTGTGGTTCACCCAAATTTGCAAGTCCTTCCTTTATTATTATCCAATCTACAACACACTCATCGTAACTTCCTCTTCTCTCTCTCTCATAGTCTCCTCTCTTAGAATACAATATTCAAACACATTACATTGCCGCAAAAAAATATCGTCATACAAAAAATAGGTTTCCTTCTTGGGTGAAAACCCTAACATAACTTATATTGTTAGATCTTTGACCTTATAATGAATGATCTATATTGACTACAACATTACAATATTTTACAAGGAAATTTTCCAAAAGCAATATATTTGGGGCTCCTTCCCTTGAACCTCCACCAGGGGGGGTCCATAAAGTGGCCTCCCCTTAGCTCCATATGTGGGGGGCTCAGCCCCCCAACACCCCCCCGTTAGGAAATGGGATCCAAACACAGTTGAAACAAGACCTATGAATTAGGAAGATAATCAATCTCCATAATCAACAACCTATCCTTATTTTGAAAATCCTCATAATGACATCCATATCCAAATACAATGTCAAATATTCCCTAAAAAGGGCATGTGTTGTGGTTTGCAAGTTTTTTTCATGGAAATTGAGTTCAAGAACTAACATTTATGGCGTAAGTCCCAAGTTCTTCTCCCCTAACCATGGCACTTGATATCAAGATGGCTCATGTGGGGCTTAATCCCTTTCGTAAGACACCCAACCCTCTAAGTACCCTTTTAAGGGAGGGGCTAGTAAAGTTTTCAATTTTTCTCAATGATCTAAATACCTCTTTTGGAAGGAACCATTGTCTTCTTATTATCCATAGCTTTCCAATGATTTTCACCATGCTCCAAACTGAGCTCTAGATCAAATTTATGGCCTCCCAAATATTTTATCCCTCATTGGTTAAGTGACACCTCATTGCCACATGGAATCCACATGGCTTCCTATCCCATGTGTCATCTGATGTGGCATAGTCATGGCTCCAACATGTAATGTTTCATATGGCTCACCGACCAATGGTTCTGACTTTATGAATCCTCTCATTATTATCGTCGATAATTTACTCTCATGGAGTATTAACACCCCAACACTAAAACTTTTGACGACACTATATCAGAACTGCTCCAGATCCAACAGTCCCTTGGCCAAGTATCCCATAGCTTTGGTTGTGTTGGTGATCCCAACTAGAACGGGGCTTATAATCAACACCCAAACACCAAAATTTTCGATGACAATCCATTAATCAGTCCCATCCTAGACCTAATGATCCTCACACCAGTCATCCAATGGTTCTAATTCAGTCAGTGATAAAGTACACAACATTTAATGCCCACTCTGTCATCCTCATCTGACCCAAATATGAAACATATATATCTTATTGTCCAAATATCCACTTTCCATCAATCGACGAGCAATCAATATCTATCAATAGCTAGATCCTATGGTCCTAGGGCCAAATATATGATGACTCTAATTGTGTCAATGATACTAACTGGCATAGAGGTTAAAGTAATAGTATTTAACATTCCTTATGGGACATATATTGGACCCATCATGATCCACGAATGATGTTTATCCCCTCCCTCTTACTGATCAATGGATCTCATCACATAGTTGATTCCTTTGGCATCATCGACATTCTTGGAAAACATGGAACATTTGCAACCCTTCAAATTATGACAAAGTACATAGATCTAACCATGTCAACATCTAATAGTCCAACTCAAGGTCTATGGTATAAATGTCTTTTGGTCCTCCAAGAACCACTCTTGTCTTTTCAACCATTCCATTGGTGACACACATCACCTGTAAGGACATTCTAGTTGTACAACTAGAACCCTCACGTCATCATGACATCATCTTCTCTTTCCTCCTTTGACAGAAATAAATGATGAAGATCGACTCTCGTAAAAAATCATATCAACGTATCTTTTCATTTCTCCAATGCCTTTATCATTGTCAACATTTTTGTCTTACACGCGACTCTCCTAAACTTTCAAACTCTGGTGAATGGCCCATATCTCCTAGGCATGTATCTAATGTTTAGGATTTAGGCACCCATTCCCAGACATAATCTGACATGGATTCATAGTTGGTCCTTTCTATAAATTACATGATGACATGTTTCATCCTAAAAAAAACACTGAAAGTGTCATGTCCTTCCATCTATCATGACACGTGGCACCCATGAAACATTACGGACCATCCCTCAAGATGCCAAATCACCATGACACATGACACAATCGTTGCTTGACATGTGGATCACCCACGTGGTCTGACATGGCATACATGTCATCAATGAACACTTGGTTCTTCCATCCATGTGTTGGCACTTTTCCACTATACATTGGTTCAGTGACATCACTCCCCCTTCCTATCACTCACCATAGAAACTGGTAGGACCCTCAACAAATCGACGGTTGAGACTTGATCTTTCCCATACACCAATCAACAATCTAGATCTCTTTGTCTCCACCTATAATGAATGATGTAGATTTATTTTTGTATATCTACCAATCTACATTCTAGACTCAACCTCGAAGTTTCTCCTTTAGATTTTTTCTATGACAACTCAATATTTCCCTCCAAAATTCCACTCCAACCAACTCCTTTCAACATATTTTTCTCTGATATAAGGTCAGTTAGATCCAACAGTGGTAGATCCACTACCTCCATGCTCTGATTGTTCGATAACTTAGTTCAGTTTAGAGTCTCATCCCAACCTAACCATGGACTAATCTTAGTAACGATAGAGATCTATCCACCTGCAATTCCAATGGTCGACGATTAAGGAGACCTTTCAAAGGCTTGAGCCCAAGAGGGGCCCATCCTCGAAATTTTGAAAAATTAGTTACCAACACATATTATCATTAAATATGTGTTTTATGACACACCAACATCCTCATCATTGTGACTTTCCAATATAGCTAATAGTCGAGATCATCTCATCGCTCAATCCTCAGATAGATCAATGGTTATCATTGACTTGGAATATAACCTCTGCAGGCATCATAGACTACTCTGACGAAGTGTCGATATCTATTCATTGTGTTGATCTAACGACTTTGATTCCTTCAAGCTCAAAACATGGGTTTTATACCTATTAATAGTCTGAAATTGGCGTTGATCATTCAAAGAAATTTTCTAATCAACTTCTATGGATTTACAAGGCTCTTAGGAACTCTTTCCTTTCTCCAAAAACCGCTAAATCATTCCTATTTCACCACTTTAGGTGGAGATTCACATCTTGCGAACTGCATATACCAAGACAGGGGATTCTATAGAAACATTAAGACACTTTGAACCACATAGAGGCCTCTCTCAGAAATTGATGCATTCCCATGCCTATGTTGGGACACGTTGTCCATTCCTCCTAGAGGGTATTCTACATTCTTATTTTATAAGATTGTTCTCTTTTCAAAGGCATTACATACAAAAATATCCATAGCACATCTACATAAATATATGATTCAATTCTATTACACAAAATATCTGAAATACTTATCTGTTTACAAGATATACCAACCAACTTACTATGGGTGTTCTCCTTTCCACCAAACCATAAGTTATTCATGCTCAATCGATTTGGTGGTAGGACACCCCCATGCCAAGCCATGATACCATCATGGAACTCTCTATTCTCACCTCTCCTAGTTCAGGCCTCTTCAAGGTTTATCAAATGTCTTCCAGTATCAATCTCACATCCTCTCAGCTTGGGATAGGTTCTTGGATTCTCAGATCATTCTTGTGATCATATCCATTCTTTGAGACTCCTTGAAATCTCCTTGAGTTATTTCCCCATGCATATTTTTCTCAGTCTCCCCCTATCATGCCCCTTCATGTGTTCCTTGCACATAATCCCTTGAGAAGGTTCTAGAATTGTTCCCCCATTTCTTCTATCAGAAGGCACCCATGGGTCAATCATGCGATCTCATGAGGTATTTATTATTTTCCTCTAGATAACAGTTTTTGTTATCCTATTCGGACCTCCATACTCCCATTCATTAAGGGTGGTTTGTTTCTCAACCACCAATCCTCCCTCATTAACTGATTTTCTTTGAAATCAAGGCTAAGGTAAAAAATATGTTATTTCCAATTAAATTATTTTAGCAAAGGGGAATTGAGTCAACTTAGCATAATGAACCCCTCTTTAGGTTTCCCATTCTTTCCCTTGGTAGTATCATGGTCAGTACTTTAAGGATTCATCCCCACAATCAGTTGTTGGCATTTACAATTAAACAATGATATAATTAAAATATTGGCATGCCATTTCATGGAAATCATTGAATATGATTAGTTACATGATGGGGGGAATAGGTGTCTAACAATCGCCTCCCCCTCAAAGGAACACCTTCCTCGATGTTCTTTTCAGCAACATCTGTCATGCCATTAACTTTCGACTTCTTCAACAATGTTTTCTTCTTCTTGATATGGCTCTTTCTCAGACTCTTGACATTTAGCATATGGCTACAATAATTTCAAAATACAAGCATATTTAGTCCAATTTCACGCAAAAGCATTTTATTTTTGTTCATAAATCAAGGAGAAAATTTCACATATCAACACAATACTTATCTTTGTAGTTCATGGATCTACATCCATGTGGCTGTCATACTCACTAAGCTCACTATTTTCCTGATCATACCCATTTTGTGCATGATCCTAGTCAACAGATGACAAAAGTTTCAGAGACTCTACCAAGTCTTATGTCATTGCAAGAGTTGGTTCTAGGTTGTAATAGAGCCAAACCTTAACACATTTTAAATGAAATAAATTTGGTCACTCAGACTTTACTTGGGTTGCATGCAAGTAAATTCCGAGATAACCTCGAACCACTTTTGATTGGAAACTGCCCCTTCCAACCTGAGAGGGATCTCTCGAAAAATATGTCACAATAGGATATTCAATAAGATTAACAGTGGGCAGATCTGTGGGTAACAAAAAGTTTTGCATTTTTAGGGTTGGTGGGTTGGATCAACAGGTAGTCCATTGGAAATGGATTCAAATGATCAAGCAAATAATAAGAGTGTTTTGGCAATGGAAATCCATGGAACAGAGGTGAGGTAGAACTTGATTACAGAGAGAAGGATTTATAAAAGTCTGGCAGTAGAATAGAGAGAAAACATATCAAAATGCAAGGAGCACTTAGCAATGAGTGAATTCCAAGCATAAATCAGTGGAAAGAGATGGTTGGGACACAACATCTATCCAAGGATGAATTCTAAACCTTCTGATCTCTACAAGAAACAACCTATAAGATGTCCTACAATAGAGCATCTAAGAAATGGATGAATTCCATTACAAACATGGTCACAAATCGAGAAGAAAATGGAAATAAAACCAAGTGAAATGATCCGAGAACAAAGCAATACGACATTCTTTGAAAACAAAATCACAAGAATCTCTGTTGTAGATCAGAAATGACTCTGCACTCTTATATTAAACATGAAAGCAAAAGATTACAGTCCTAGGNCCCTTCTTCCTTTTACAAATATGCCTCATATATGTATTGAGGTCAAATTCCTCTCTAATATAAAAGATAACAACAGTTACAACCAATTCTTGAAACTTTCTACCATAGGAAATGGGCCAAACTGCCGAAAACTAGGGCTGCGGTTATGGATCTGTATATCTCGAATAGAGACAGTTGTGTATAAACTAAAAGAGGCTTTTTGCATATGTTTATTCTGAGAAAAAACCTCTCTCAATTCCCTGAGACCCCTTTTAATTTTCCCCAAATCTTCATTTAACAAACATGTGTCAAAACAGGAAAATATGAAATCCAAAAATTAGGACTCGGAGATGGATTCGATTCTACCAATATGTGATACCTGTAGGAAAACTGAAAGAGGATACTGATCTCTAATTTGTTAGGCACAAAATCCTCCAACCATTTCTCAATTTGATACTCCAGTCGCTCATAATCCTCATTTGAAAATGATGATTCAACACAGTAAAAAATGCCACATTTCTAAAAATGAACCTCATCTTGTGGGTGAATTTTGACTTTCTTACCAAGATCCAAATGAAATTTTGAATACACCACTGGATATATTAGGATTTTTATATGTCTATCGACTATTCGAACACGAAAAACAACCTCTCTACGGCTGAGAAAATTACGTTTTTCTAAAGCAGTTTTGCATATGACTGGAGTCCCGATTTCAGGATTTGGGGAAATGAAGCAGTGGTTATTAAAATATCCACGTCGGCCAAATCCCTGATGGCCAAATCCCCGAAATAGATTTTGTCTTTTACATTTCACTCTTTTGGGACTTCGGGTATCATGTCCGCAAGAGTTATGACATGCAAGGAATCCCGAATCGTGAAATCATGATGGGATTAATTAGATGATAATCATTTTTTTTAATCTCTTAATTAATCATGATTAGAAATTAATCTTTAACCTTTCATGGATTTAAGTGTTAGGACTTCGATAATACTTGACGCGAGAAACCCCGAATCACGAAATTGTGATGAGATTTATTAACATTAATCTTTCTTAATCTTTATTTGACCCGGCTTATCCTTTAATACTTTAATGAATTTGGGGATCGAAACTGTAGTTATTAAAATATCTACGTCGGCCAAATCCCTGATGGAAAAAAACTTGGACTCGTGAGCTTTTTCTCCACATGGCTTAATGCTCGGTGTATGCAATCGCTCCACTGCCAATGCTTCCATTCATTCTCCTTGTGACTCAACGCTCGAACATATGGTACATTTCTTTGATTCTCACGTGAACCCTGTCTTTGGATTTTTCGTGAGTTGGATTATGACTATTATACTGTTGTGGCATTTGGGGATGATTTCGACATTATTTGACTGAAGATGACATGTAGAGAACATTCATTGATGTGCGTGACAAACAGATGGTCGTTTTCTCATATCTACACTTTCGGTAGTTAAACACTATAATTTTTTTCTCTCCTAAGTTACTAAAATCCAAAATTTCAATATTGTTACAACAGAGGCTCCATCTAGGGATGGTGATTTCCTGCAAAGTGCCAAGAATAGTAGACCACATGCCTTCATCCATTGGGCGACCTAAAATCATCTTTATCAAACTCTGAAATCTGTCGCTTTACTTGCACCTTTCCGAAACAAAAAAACCGCTTATGCATTCATTGGGCTATGGAGTCATAATGTCTTAAATCAAAACCATACAGGATGCCAAACTGAACTGAAAATGTACTTAAAACCACTGTTGTACTCTAATGCTCAAAGTCAAGATTATTTATATACATCACCTACTCTAATTGATATCAGTATTATTTTTTTTTCAAGTATAGGAAAACTTCCAAATCAACCAAGCGAGTATCCGACTAACAAACTTAATTATACTTCTATCTTTGAGAAAAAGGATGATAGGAGAAACTGCAAATTTCAAAACATGCCCTGGGAGTAGGTACTTATAGTTTTGAAATTCATACTTCAAGAAGTTGGAAATAACAAATTCGGTCCCCCATTTTGACTCCATATAAACTGCTACTGGATCGTAGAAGGGAAGAGATATACCACTTTCACAATTAATCCATACTTCCTCCTGTTGGGCAAGTTGTCTGAAATGTTTTTGCACACTTCGTCCACTGCTGATTTTTTCTTCCACTGGTGGAAAAATGTCGCATTGAAACTTACTGGTCTGTTGCTCAATGGCTGCTAAACAAAGAGGAGAGATCAATTATTTCAGTCACCCCTCCTTATGTCCTTCATCTGTTGTCCAAAGATCTTCTTGGTAGCTATCATACATAGGTTGATCTCTTTCATCATGTTTCTGATTGTTTTCCTGATGAACCAAAGTTTCTTGTTGCTCATCATCTTCAGAAACACTTTCATCACATTCATCAAACAAAGGAGGACTATCATAAATTTTCGTGTGTGATGAAAAATAAATCTGCTTTTCTTGTTCTTTTGGATATTCATCATAAACAGGTTCAGCAGATAACTCAGGAGTGTCATCAGTCAGACAAATGCTAGGAATATCAACTGTGAAGCTATCTATCTCAGATCCACACTCCTCCAAATCATAGTCTAAAGAATCTTCGAACAACAAACATTCTTCAAGGTTATTAAACATGACAACCCTATCTTCTTCATGAAACAAAACAGTGCCTACAAGATGATCCTTTGGCCGGAAATCATCATCATAAATTGGTTTACTAACTTCCTCTAAAGTTCCATGGCTGTCATGATTTAAAATTAGATTTTCATTTTCAGTAATAGAAGAAGTTTCACTCACATGTTCAGGACTGTGTGAATGTTGCAGATCTATGTAAGCAAGTGTTGAAACATGACTGTTCAGGAGCAGATCTATCTCTTCTTCTGTTAAAGGAGGAGGTGGTCTATGCAGTTTATGGATCAAGCAACTATTGTTTTCTTTCTCTTTTGCATGTTGACCATGATGTTGAATATCTTCTTCTTGAATGTGATCACAAGAGCTATCATATCCTACTTTTTTATCAGCCAACTCTTCTTCATACTGATTATCTTCATTGACTTGAGAAATTTATGATATTCCTTCCTCCTCTTCAAGAAAATGTGTTTTATCTGTTTCTCTTATGAATTTTATATTACAACAATCTTCAAAAAGTATTTTAGCTGAATAGATTTTTTTACAATGTTCATGAAAAAGTATGTGAAAATCTTTCAATGAAGGAATACTGGAATGAGGTAAAGATTTATACCAGAGTCTAGCATCTATTTCCAACGAAAACATAAAAAGTTTCATGAGGACATCTTCATGATGTATATTTATTTCATCCATGAGCTTGTGGAATTCAAACAAGTGTTGGGCATGATTGTCGTCCACATATTCTCCAAATTTAGGAAGGACATCTTCCCAAACTTTAATGTATGGAACAGTGTTTGGAAAACCATAAACATTTGCAAAGTCCATAGGATCAAACCTTGCAGCAATCCGAGTGGCGAACGAATCCGACATTTTGAGACCAGTGGAGTCGCCAGTGAATCATGTAGAGTCTTCGAACCAAGGAGTCTCCAGGTGAATGATCACATCCAATTGAATGCCTATCCCTTATTCACCATCAAGAAATAGATCTGAAATTTTTGTCATATCCCAGGGAAGATAACTTCTTTCCTCCGTCCCCAGCAATGGTGCCAGAAAATGTTGTCGCAAGAGTTGGTTCTAGGCTGTAATAGAGCCAAGTCTTAACACATTTTAAATGAAATAAATTTGGTCACTCGGACTTTACTTGGGTTGCATGCAAGTAAATTCTGAGATAACCTCGAACCACTTTTGATTGGAAACTGCCCCTTCCAACCCGAGAGGGATCTCTCGAAAATATGTCACAATAGGATATTCAATAAGATTAACAGTGGGAAGATCTATGGCTAACATAAAATTTTGGGTTTTTAGGGTTGGTGGGTTGGACAAGGAGGTAGTCCATTGGAAATGGAGTCAAATGGTCAAGAAAATAATAAGAGTGTTTCAGCGATGGAAATCCATGGAATAGAGGCGAGGTAGAAGTTGATTACAGAGAGAAGGGTTTATAAAAGTATGGCAGCAGAATAGAGAGAAAACATATCAAAATGAAAGGAGCACTTATCAATGAGTGAATTCCAAGCATAAATCAGTGGAAAGAGATGGTTGGGATAGAGAATCTATCAAAGGATGAATTCTGAACCTTCAGATCTCTACAAGAAACAACCTATAACATGTCCTACAATAGAGAATCTAACAAACAGATGAATTCCATTACAAACACAGTCACAAATCTGGAAGAAAATGGAAATAAAGCCAAGTGAAATGATGCGATAATGAAGCAATAAGACATTCTCTACAAACAAAATCACAATAATCTCTGTTGTAGATCGAAAATTACTCTGCACTCTTATATTAAACATGAAAGCAAAATATTACAGTCCCAGGAGTACTACTACCCCCCTTTCATCCTTTTACAAATATGCCTCATATATGTATTGAGGTCGAAATCCTCTCTAATATAAAAGATAACAACAATTACAACCAATTCTTGAAACTTTCTGCCATAGAAAATGGGCCAAACTGCCGAAAACTAGGGTTGCGGTTATGCCTCTGTATCTCTCGAATCATGATAGCCGTGTATAAACTAAAATCATATTTTGTGCATCTGTCTATTCTGAGAAAAAACCTTTCTCAGTTCCCTGAGACCCCTTTTCATTTTCCCCAAATCTGCATTTAACAAACATGTGTCAAAACAGGAAAATATGAAATCTGAAAATTAGGGCTCGGAGATGGATTCAATTATCCTAGTCTGTGACACCTGTAGGAAAACTGAAAGAGACTAATAATATATGATGTGTTATGCACAAAATCCTCCAACCATTTCTCAAAATGATACTCCAGTCGCTCATAATCGTCATTTGCAAATGATGACTCAGCACAGTAAAAAATGCCACATTTCGGAAAATGAACCTCATCTTGTGGGGGACTTGTGACTACCTTAACAAGCTCAAAATGAAATTATGAATACACCACTGGACAACTTAGGATTTGTATATGTCTATCGACTATTCAAACGCGAAAAACGACCTCTCCATAGCTAACAAGATTACATTTTTCTAAAGAAGTTTTGCATATGACTAGAGTCCCGATTTCGGAGTTTTGGGATTTGGGGAAACAAAGCAGTGGTTATTAAAATATCCACATCGATCAAATCCCCAATGGCCAAATCCCTGAAATATATTTCGGCTTTTACATTGCACTCTTTCGGGACTTTGGGTTTCAGGTATCATGTCCTCAAAAGTTATGACATGCAAGGAATCCCGAATCGCGAAAGCACGATGGGATTAATTAGACGATAATAATTTGTTTTAATCTCTTAATTAATCACAATTAGAAATTACTATTTAACCTTTCATGGATTTAAGTGTCGGGACTTCGATAATACTTGACGCGAGAAATCTTGAATCGTGAAATTGCGATGAGATTTATTAACGTTAATCTTTCTTAATCTTTATTTGACCCGACTTATCCTTTAATACTTTAGTGAATTCGGGGATCGGGACTGTAGTTATTAAAATATCTACGTCAGCCAAATCCTCGATGGAAAAAAACCCTGAGTTGTGAGATTTTTCTCCATGTGGCTTAATGCTTCGTGTATGCGGTCATTCCACTGCTAATGCTTCCATTCATTCTCCTTATGACTCAACGCTCGAACATATGGTACATTTCTTTGATTCTCACGTGAACCCTGTCTTTGGATTTTTCGCGAGTTGGCTTGTGACTGTTATACTACTGTGGCATTTGGGGCTGATTTCGGCGTTATTTGACTGAAGATGACAGGTAGAGAACATTCAGTGATGCATGTGATAGACAGATGGTCATTTTCTCATATATACACTTTTGGTAGTTAAACACTATAAAATTTTTCTCTCCTAAGTTACCGAAAGCCAAAATTTCAATATTGTTACAACATCTTACCCATGAGCTATCGAAGTCTCCCCTTCCTTGTGGTCGCTTGCCTTTCGAGCTCAAGCTCAAGCATCCCATTCTCTACTATATATTCCCTCGGGTGATCCATATTTCCTTCCCAATATTTCTCGCACAAGAAGAGTTTCAGATACTTAGTGAGTCTTATAGTTGAAGCATCTCCCAAGCTTGCTCTGTCAATGCACCCCTCTGGATTTTTCTACTTAAAGTGTCTCTTCGGCTCGTGTTACCACAATACAACATTATTTATGGAGATCATGACTTATCACATAGTTCATTTGTCACAACAATGGCCCTCTTCCATGCTTCCTTATTTGACATCCACCATCTGTCCCTTCAGGAAATACTTGGTATCTCACTTGTATCACATGCATATGGTAACCATGAGATACTATCATCAATTTCTCAATAATTTTTTTCTGTCAAATATGTTAACCACAAATTTCCCATTCCACTTTTCAATTTCCATATCTGTTCCATATAGGAACCAGACTTCACAAGTCTAAGACTTCCTTCTCGTGGAAGTTTGACTCTTTATATTTAGCAACATTGGTCTTCCTTATGGTCCTATAGTGTTTCTCTATCCAAGACCATCTTTCCTATAGTTCATTCTTTATACAACCAAACAAACTATTATTTTCTCATGTATATATATTCTCACTACACACTTGTAGTGGATTCCAAGCTATTTCAAAATATGTTCATACTAAAAATTATATCACATTTATCTATTAAATGAAAGGAACTATCTTTCCTTATACATGCATCATTTCAACAACCAATCTTTTCCAAAATGTAATCAATCATTATATGGATTTTATTCAATGTGTCAATGCCCATGGCCACATTCACACACAATGTACCCTTGCATTGATTTCAAATTACTACTTTTTCATTTTAGGAACTCTTTCCATGGTGTGTTGGGACTCATCCAACTTCTCACCACATCAATTAGCTATTAACATTCATTATTAAAATAGGGGTGTTCTCCCTACTTTAAATTGATCAAAATCCTCAAATCAACGTAATATGATATGAAATCAAATTTTCATATGAAGTCATCCAAACATTCTTCTCTCTCTATTGACTAGGGTGATAACGTTCATGGCCACCCAAATCTTATTTTTACCATTGTTACAATTATGGTAGAATATTGGAAGATCCTCCTTCCATAATGGGAAATCCATTGCCTTCCTTCTCATGCAACATGTACTTTCTCAATGCATTAATTCAATGTGATACTTATGAGAACTTATGTCCCCAAACACTCTTGGTTGGTCAATGTACCCATGAAACTATTGGTTCATGAATTTTCTTGCAAGAATTTTAATCATCCTTAGTTGTCATGGGTTCATACCTCTCATCATGTAGGTTCTTCTTCATGAATCTTACCTTGCTCGAGTATCAATGGCATACAAGAACCATTCAAAATAATTTTCATATCATTAAAATAATAAAAATATTTCAAAAGGGATTCTTACCCAATCCCTTTCAAACCTTAAGCCACATAGGCATGAAGAATTTTATATTTGTTTTGGATGCCAACACCTTCTTTGATATTACCTCATCAGTGGTGCTTCATGGGGATTTTTAAGTCCCTTCAACATTATTTCCGATCAACAATATTTTTCCATTATATTCTACATAAGGTTGTCCATCATTGGCAGTTGTCTTCCTTATCCGGATTTAGGAGCAGAATGAATTGATTAATAGACTGAATAAAGTAAAAAAAGAGATATGAACAAAAACATATATATTCAATGAAGAATATATTATATTGAATAAATGAAATAGGTTGAAACTATAAAACTACAAAACTAAAACACTTGCTTGAATGGTGGTAGTTATCTCTAAGAAGAGATGTGGCTACTATGCGCATCCGTCTGAGCAGAATGATTACAATGAGGCTCCATAGGCCTTTTTGATATTACTCATAAATGCTAAAACCCTATACACCCAAAAACCTAACTCCAGGAGATGAAACACCAAAAGGTATGTGCACCCCTATGGGTAAGCTGGTACCTCAACTTCTCAGGGTTGTAACTTTTGCATACGACCTTCATTTTAGGCACGTGATAGCCCATTGGAAAGGTATTTTAGAGAACTACACATTACGCCATCAAACGTTGACTTTGTCTACAGTTTGACTGTGGTGAGCCAAAGAAACACTGTTAAGGGCCCCAAAACATCCCTAGAAGTACAACAAGATGTGATGACATGAAAACATACAAAATAAGCCAGTTGGATTAGATGGGAGGCCACCAGTATCCACCTGCAAGATGTGTAGAGATTCAGACAACCCCGAAAGTGTAGAACCCACTATTACAAAGAAGTACATAAGAACATGTTGAACTAAAAAATGACAAGAGGATCTAGTTGGAATAAGTGGGTGCCCACCAATATCCACTTGGATCAATCCTCCCCCCTTAGGAAGCAATGGTCTCCATTTCATTGATTTCCCCCATCAGGTGAGGAAAGTTATGCTAGATTTATCCCTAGGTGAGCCACTTTCGTTGGTGTAGGAGATGCCTTGCCTTGAAAACCTAATAAAGTTGGATCCTCTATTGGCGAGTTCCCTTGACATGTGTGTCCACTATTTGATAAATAGATGATTGTTCCATGCAATCAAGTTTGATATCTATTGGTTTCAATTGTTCCACAATCTATGGGGTGTCCAATAATGGGGGAAAATATGGTTGAAGGAGGTCCACATTGAACACTGGGTGCAAGCCAAGGAATGGTGGAGTGTTGATCTTGAAAGCATTGTTACCCACATCCTTGGTGATGGTGTAAGGCCCATAGCAAAGTGGGAGGAGATTCTGATGGGGCCTTGTAAGAAACTCCTTTTTCAAGTGTAACCAGACCTTGTATCCATCCTAAAATTGGTGCAATACCCTTTGTTGATCATGGCATTTCTTGTACTTAGCATTGGCTTTCTGCAAAATCTCCTGGACCTGTTGGAGGATGTGTTGAATCCACTCATTGAATCTGGTGGATTTGTTGATCTCAGAATGAGCATGGGAAGATTCTGTCTGTGTGGTTTCCAGAGGGAGTGCAACATCAATGGACCCAAGGGTTGGAATTCTAGTCCCACCAAAAATGTGCTATGGTTGATGGAGTTATGGAGAGACCCGTTGTAATTGTGATATACATAGGGGAGGCTCTCATCATATGTATGTGGATTATTAGAGTTGTACATGCACAAGATGTGCACAATCATTTGATTGACGAACTCTGTTTGGCCATCTATTTGGGGGTGAAAAGCAGTGGATTTAATGAGCTTGGTGTCCAACAGTGACCAGAGACTCGACCAAAATGTGATGAGGAACCTATTGTCCTGATTGGAGATGATGGTCTGTGGTAGTAAAAAATGGAACCATACTCATTTGAAAAAGATCTTGGAAATATCTGTCACTGTAATGTTCTTATTACAGAATATGATGATGACCATATTCAAAAATTGATCAACGACCACAAATACACAATCACTACCTTTCTTGGTAGACAGAAGGCCAGACATGTAATCCATCAATATGGATTTCCAAGGACTCTCTAGGGTGGGAATATGGATGTATAATCCCTACTTCTTGATGGTCAGCTTGGAAATGGAACAGGCAGTGCAAGATCTGATATACTTGCTGACGTCCTATCAAAGTTTTTTTCAATAAAAATGTTTCTAGAGAACGACCACAGTTTTCTCCATGCTAAAATGTCCTACCACCCAAATGTAGTGGGTTTCCCAAGTCAACTTTCCATACTCTCTTGTAGGAACACAGAGATGGCCTAGATGGCATAAAAACCCATCCTGAATGTGAAAATCACTGACATTTTCTCCTGTACCCAAGAGATGATAAGTGGTGGGGAAGTCCAAATATTTCTAATAAATTTGGGGCCATTCAGATGCCTCATTTCCACAGGAATGGAGCACCGTGATGAGTGCAACCATGAGAAGCCGACTGAGATAGTCAACGACACAATTTGTGCTCCCTTTCTTATACTTGGTGTTGAGATGGAACTACTGCAAGTAGGTGGAATACTTCTAATGGAAATGGTTCTGCAAATTCCCCTGTGTCTATATGAACTACAGAGTGTTGGAAGATTGGTTGTTGTCATTGATGTCAACCCTAGTCATGGGTTTTGGACTGCAATATTGATGAAGGTATTTGGGCATGAAGGAAAATGCACATGCAAATACAACACCCATGGCTGGATAATATACATCATGTTGTTTCTGGTGGTATGTGGAACATCACGTGGATCCTCATGGTTGAGGAGAAATGAATTTTTGAAGATGACAAAGTGAATTGAAGAAGGAAGTACATGTAAGCCCTGAAGATAATTAAAGAACAAAATTACAAAATAAGAAAGTGTCAGGTCAGCCCTAATGTTAAAAGGAACTGACATAAATGGTTTAAATAAATATAATTATACATTCATTTGATACACAAGTCGAATTTCAGAGGAAATGCAGAAGTAAAGAAGGCCAGATTTCAAGGGAGGATGAAGTCTTTTGGTGATGTGTTCTAAGGTATGTTATTTTCTGGTCATCTTACCATTTTCGCTATAAAGTTTTTTCTAGAATGATTCATATGTTGAAATTGATATGGTATTGAGAATACATATCAAGGTACATGTGGTAAAATTTTTAGCTCCTGATTCTCTATAATGATGGAGATACACTCTGTGGAAGATAGGGTTTTTGACCAGTGTTGAAGCTGGTCAATAAACAGGTGTTCCGGGTAAAAAAGTCATAACTTCTTCATAGAGAATCCAAATGAAGTGGGACAAATTGCATTGGAAATTGTATGGACTGTAGTCTCTTGTGTGCGAGTTTTAGAATTTGATGTTTTAGAATATGGTAGACTTTGTTCGAGCTTTAACGATTTAACGACATAGAGCAGAATTTGAAGTTGTTCAAGATTTAACGACATAGAGCAGAATTTGAAGTTGTTAATGTTATCAGAGGATTAGGTGAAGAGCTCGATGAATCGTTGGTTGTACAAAAAGTGTTGAGATCACTTCTCTTGAAGTATGATGCTAAGGTATTCACCATTGAAGAAACTAGGGACTTGACCAAAATGTCAATGGATGAATTACATGGGTATCTTATAGCATATGAAATGAGAACAGGTACAGAAAGTGACCAGCCAAACAATGAAGCAGCCTTTAAAGCCATAAATAAGACAAAAGACAAGGATAATGACCTTGATGAAGAAATAGAAAATTTTGTAAGAAAGTTTCAGAAGGGAAGTG
>ML815517.1:39006-56562 GCA_009831015.1 Picea engelmannii
GTGTTAAGTCAGTTCATGGCGAAACCTCATGAAAGCCATTGGAATGAAGCAAAGGCAGTACTCAGGTATCTAAAAGGTACACTTGATTATGGTATTAAGTATACTGATGCATCTAATGTTGAGTTAACAGGTTATTCAGATTCCGATTGGGCTGGAAATATGGATGATCGAAGATCAACCACTAGATATGCGTTCAACATTGGATCCGGGGTTGTTTCATGGAGTAGTAAGAAGCATCCTACTATATCTTTGTCTTCTACCAAAGTAGAATATAAAGCCTTGTGTGAAGCAACTTGTTAAGCTGTTTGGTTAAGAAGACTTCTTCAAGATGTTGGAGAAGAATGAAAGGAACCTACGATGATCAGATGTGACAATCAAAGTTCAATCAATATTGCGAAGAATCCAATTTTTCATGCAAGGACAAAGCATGTTGAAGCTCAGTATCATTTTGTTTGAGAAAAGTTGCAGTCAAATGAAATAACTCTTGTGTATTGTAATACTAGTGAAAATGCTGCTGATATTTTCACTAAGCCTCTTGGAAAGATTAAGTTTGAGCTGTTTAGGGAGATGTTAGGTGTAGAAGTCAATCCATTCTCCATTAAGGGGGAGACTTGCAAATAATGGAGAAATCGCTAGTTGTAAGCGCCAGTTATAAGCATCATTTGTGAGAGTCAGTTGTAGGCGTGTTAACAGTCAGTTGTCTAGTTGTCTTTAGTTTTCATGTAGCCGACTTGGGAGAGTCTTTTCATATATAAAGATATAATCCGTCTTCATTGAATGATAAGAAGTGAGCGTAGCCTCACCGTGTTGTTTTTCTCTCGTATATTTTATCTAGCGAATCCAGCTATCCGCTACTATCGTATCAGGAAATAGCAGTTCTTCTCGGCTTTCTTGGCGGAAGATGAACTATCATCATCCTTTTGTCTTTGCAACATCATTGTGTTCTATGTTCGAATCTCCAGGTCGTTTCTCAATCATGACTGAAGCCCCGCTCAAAAAGCGTGACCGTGAATCCGAGGCTCTGTTGGATTCCATTGATGTCCGGGAGCGGAAACGCTTCCACGGTCAAGAAACTGACCGATTTCTTCATCTACTGCAATTAGATCAAACCTTAGCAGACTACGACGACGAATAATTCACTCCCAATGAGGAACTCGTAAATGTAGTCATGAAAAGCCTGGAGGAAGAGATTGTGGCGACATGTTGCACTTCTTATCCTTCCTCCAACTCTGGGGATAACTCTGTGGGCTCCGAAATTTGTAGCAGATATGAGCGTCAAAATCAAGATTCAGACTCCGGGATTGATCTGTGTTATCTCCTGGAGGCTTCAGACAACAAGCTTGGCATTCCCCCGAGCCCCGTTCTGGACTTAAAAGAAGGCTATCAATCCTCGAAAGAAACATCCGAGAGTTTGCAGGAGAACTGGGATCTTAAATCCCTTGGTGAAAACTGGCATTTCGAGAAGAAATTTGAAGAATATCAATCGTTTTCATTGTACGATAATGCCTGGGATGCTATCCAGATTGAGGATTATATAAACAGATATTTTGTCAGCTAAGACATGTCATTTGATGGAGATTTTTCTGCCGTATGGAGATTGGAAAGGTCCCGTGACATGTAATAATTGCAAGATTTCTTTATTTCTGTATAGCTGGTCTATATCTGGTATTTCAATCTAGTGCAGACGAGAAATAACAATAGGACATACAACATTTTTAGCATCACAAAATTCCATTCCTTGAATTGTTTGGCAAATTGTGCAACACAATTTTTTAGCATTGCTGCAAATTTGGTATTTGTCATTGATTGCCTTTTAGATTAATTTAATGGGATAAATTATTGGAAGTCATTTTTTCAGATTTGGTATTTGAAATTTAACACCTTTCAGATTAATCTAATGTGATAAATTATCTGAAGTTATTTTTCCATAATGTCTTCTGAACGAAATGAATTTAAAGATAATCTCTGTAGAGAGTACTTTATTCTTAAAATATCAACTTAGCTTTGTTAAAGGTTTGCCCGATTTTCTTACTCGTGCCCATTTCAGTGATTTTATTCCAAGTGATCCGCTGAAAACTCTAGCCTGATTCTTGAATTTATGGATCAACTCTTCTATTAAAGGCGATTTTTTGTGAATATCATATATGGTCAATAAATTTAAAGGTGAATTTTTGTGAATATCATATATGGTCAATAAATTTAAAGAGGTCGAAAACAAATATTTGTTGCTTAAATTAAGTTTTCCAGTTTCAAATTCCCATTCCCAGGCATCCCTAACATTGACGGTGCCTCAACTTCTTTAGGTTAAATGCAATCGAAAACGAAAGCAACCAAATCTTATCTTAATTTTTTAATAACAAATAATTGTTGTTAATGGCCACAAGCCACCAGAAGAATGCAGTTAGTGATAAATTTTTGGACATCCCAGCGTAAGGAGATTTTATTATTCATAGGAACCATTTCCCAATGGTTGGTCAGGGAACCATTCATAGGAACTCCAAAAAAAAGTAAAGAGAACTAAAACAACAAGTGCCAGAGAGAAAAGCCAAGAGTCAAAGCGCTGCTAAAGAATGGGTTCACGAAGTAACTGGATTTAATTGCATCAGAGCACATAATTGATAGGAAAACACAAGTATAAATCAACAGAGCGGAGTATGGAAACTAGAGAAAGCCCACTATAAACACCAACATTGGAAGACGGTCATGTCCCTTCACCATTGTCCTAAGGCGTTCCTCACCATAACACTTGCTCTGCTCCCTCCAAGAAACCAAGCCTTCTTCACTGGCCACATTACACATCTAGCTCTCTCCTACTTACATCGCCTAGATTTCTATTTATATATTAATAATAATAATCTATTTTTAAGGTCACGACCAAGCCAGCACACCAAATTGGTGTATGAGACCCCCTTGTTTGTGGGACAAGGGACCCCCCTCCTCCCAACGATTTGACTGGTAAAGTCTACGAAGGTATACATACCCTACCCCCCTCTGGATTTTAACCTGTGACCTCTTAAGAGGAAACACATGTTCTTAACCATTAGGCCCACTCAGGCTGTATCATAGGTAAACCCATGGGTTGGCATCCCATACCCGTTACATAAACCTTAAATCCAAAAATGCCCTAAGAAGGGGCCGAGATCCCGCCATTTCCGCTTCGCCTTGCGCTCCACCTTCGACCAGCCCGTGGAAGTCCCAAAATTAGTCAAACGTGACCAAGGTTCTCCAAAACTTGGTCAAGGGCCAAAAAAAACCCCTTAAATTTATATGTATAATAAATGGGCGAATCCCCATGATACATAGGAAAAAATGAAGGCTATTTTATCAATAATATAATATGTATATATAATTTTTTGGCGAATCTTTTAGTCAATTATATAATCTTGTAAAAATTTGGTGAACTGAACTATAAACTCTTGTAAAATCTTGGCAAATCTTTCATTGAATTATAAAACCTTGTAAAGTATTGATGAATTTTTTGATAAAGTATAAAACCATATATAATAATATGAAAATATATTCATTAAACTGTAATATACTTGTTTTACATATTTGGAAAAAGAAACATTATTTTTCTATCTCTAGACGATGTTGCAAGCATTAGTGGTTATGTTTGTAAAGGTTCTCATTGTACACTCTTGCATATCCCTCTATCAGTTTTGATGATATATCAACGAGAGATTAAGTCACAGCCCTTGATCTCAAGAGATCAAGATCATATATTGATCGTTGGTCACTTTGGAGATAGGGTTTTAGTCATTAGGGGATTATAAAAGCATATCTAAGGAGGGTGAGAGGCATACAATGAATGCATAGGAGAAGGAGGGAGTCTTGCTCATGTAATTGTGTTTGAGTGGGTAGGGATGAGGAAAGGGTGCAGGGGGCAGTGAGGGAGATAGAAGCCAGGTGGGCTAGGCTATCAACTGCAACATTGTAATTCCTCTAAATGGCCATTATCCAAGGATAGGAACCCAAGATTTTATTTAATAAAATAAAACTCAGAACTGGATTTCCCGCAAGGGTTTTTCCAAGGGCGTTTACTCGAAATTATCTTGTGTGCAAATGTGTTTCATTTCTGTGTAGTGCTTACGCTTATATTTTGGTTGAAAACCTAGTTGTCCTAATAATTAATAAATATAGTTTATTTCGATTGTTAGTCATGTGTTGGGTTTAACAGAAAATTCAACACACTTCATGTGATGTGGGGTACATGATGAAACCCTAGCCCTTTGTTGTATCCTAGATTTTTTTGGTTGATTGGCAATTGAAACACTTAATATAGGTGTATTCTTGTACTCAAGATATGTGGTAGAGGAGGAACACTTCTTATGGAGGAACTTGGAAGTTTTTTTATGTGGCATTGACATTTTCTACATGGCACACATGTTCATGAGGATGAGACCTTGGCATAGGATGTGGAGTTATCTTGTGGAGGAGCACTAAGCACTAGGAGGAAGGTCGCTTCACCCTAGGATCATTGATACCACATGGCACACTTCAAGAGGTTGATCATTTGGCTAGACATAATCTTGTTTGGAGGGCGCACCACTTGGCATAAGATGTGGAGTTATCTTGTGGAGGAGCACTAAGCACTAGGAGGAAGGTTGCTTCACCCTAGGATCATCGATACCAAATGGCACACTTCAAGAGGTTGATCATTTGGCTAGACATAATCTTGTTTGGAGGGCGCACCACTTGTAGGTTGTTGTGGACTCAGTACACATGTGGATGAGGAGAATTGGAGCTTAGGAGCTTGTCTTATAGAGTGTGAAATATTGTGAAGAGGAGCACTTGACACGTGGAGCCTTAGCTTGGAGAGAACTATAATACAAAAACCAACAATACTTCTACAAGTTGTCTCCTACCTTCTGGCTTGCAAATCAAATTCCAAAATAATTTGATCTATGAAAATGTTTGACAGTGAGAAGATGGCATAAAAAAAGTATTGATGGTACTCCAAACAATTTGATTTGCCTACATGTTCACATTGCTATACTGCCTCTATTACCTAAGTAAATATCCCTTCTTTGAAACTGTAAAGAATTTGGAGCCTCCTTTGACACTAACAAATTACAATCCCAAATGAATAATATTTACCAAGAGAGCATATTAGACAATTCCATCAATCATGACTTTCATTACCTTATACTCCAGAGAAACATTAAGTTTGGATTTAGTAAAAATACAAACTTATAAGATATCTCCATGCAGGGACACAACTAGACTTGTAGTCAGATTACAATGACAACAATATCCATTTATCTATGCGAAAAAAACATCAAGAAATGGATATATGAAAAAACTTTACATCAAATATCAAAGGCTACCTTCTCTGGTGGAAGATATATCCCTAAATGACCCCGTGAAATAATAATACCATCTTCCTCTCACAAGATCTCATCAAAGTGCTCCAGACCCTGTAACATAACTTGTGTGTATATTAAGATTCAAATACACAACTACTTCTTGTGCAATGTGATTATCTAAGACCGATTAAACATGAAAAGGAAAGTTTAAGACTAGGAGACTTCATTCAGTGATCCAGAAAATACCTCTATAGTGTCAATCTTAGCAAATATTTGTGTCTCTTGAAGATTTCCAAGCCCATCAAGATACACGTGGGTCTATACATAACAAAAGGAGGAAATGCATTTTACATCAATTCGATGTTAGAATCAAGCAAATTAATTTCTATGTGGCCTCTAATACATCTAATACAATATGTTATTATATAGTTTAAAGGTCAGTATAAAATCCTTTTAAGATGTACAATAGATAAGATGTTCACTATTTGAGTTTATTCAATTATAAGGGAGAAGTCCCATGTCACAAAAACAAAACAAATAATTTTTTGTCGTCATTTATTAATGAAGCCTGCAACAAAAAATATCACCTTGTTACTTCATTGTCAGTTCAGAATGATTTTCAAAATTACATATGATAATGCATTCATATTTGAAGTTTACTATAATGCATCTACTTGAAATTTATCAAATAATAAGAAGAAACAAGCATCATAGAAACAAATCAACCTAAAAATTAAAAGGCATAAAGTAACACTATGAAGTTGGTTCCAGAAACACATCTTGATAGAATTTTTTATATGTGAGATCCAACATAGTATCTAGTAACAACACAAGCTCAGAACATGCGCAAGAACGTAACTTTGATGTCATATTTCTTACTTGTATAATTTCTTCGGTATGTTGTGTGTATGACAAAGAAAAAAAGTCAATGTTGTTGCAAACTCCCCAAGTTGCAATAACCTACAAAGTACAAACAACAGTAATACATCAAATTCCAAACCTTATCAGAATCAAATCACAAGATGCACAATAAACCTTAACACAAAAATAGACTAGTGCCCTGAATTTTGTAAGGCTACATTTACCCCACCAGAAAAAAAAACAAAAAAAAAACACTTGCACTGTCCATTAATCAAATCCATTTTGAAGAACAAAGGTTACCACAATAAATAATAAATGCATAAATTAATTCATTTGTCACTTTAAATTCATGTCAGTTACAGACTGCATGCTTCTCAGTTTATAAGGTTTAACCTAAGGGTCTTGATGAAATCCAATATTGTCTTATGGCATAGCTTGATGAGCATTTGAGGAAGGGTGTGTATAATCCAGATCATGCATAAATATAGGCGTGTGTGACCTACATTGCACAAGTTAAAAGAAGCTCGACATGTGTGTTGTACTTTTTCCCTCACTCATTTCCTGAGATTCCACTTTCCCTTACTCCCTAACATTACCCCCTACCCCCATAAATTTTCTCAATAATTTAGGAAAGCCCTAACCCATCATTCCATTTCATTTTCCAAAAATCTTTGAAGGCACGGTTTCCAGAAATGACCTTTTTAGTCATATTGTTTCCGAACATATTGTGGAAAATAAGAGATAAATATTGAGAAACTGGAGGAGGTTTGTGTTCCTAATATTCCAAAGTACAATAACCTATTTCATATTTTACACAGGTATTACAAAATGAGAGATATATTTGCATCTTCACATCCTATTTTTTTGACTGAGCAAACTCTTGTTTTAGACATCTTTTTGCAGAAAATATTATGAACAACTGGAGCAGAATTTTTGGAAACTGAGAGAGTTTTATATAAAAAACATATTCATCTAAAATAACCTCTCTCATGTTTTAAACAACTATCTCGGATTAAGATATACAAATGGATAATTGAACCCTATTTTTCAGAATTTCGGGAGGAAATTTATAGCAAGTCTGCATAAAGCGTAGAGTGGGGCATGCTACGCTTTTGATGGAGGATTCCAAATGATGAAAGACTTACATATTTAGATTTCTCATGACTTGTAAATCACTTTTGAACTCCTAGAGTCAAATTTTGGTCAATTTTGGGAGGAGAAAAAGTCAAAATACCACTTGAAAAACACTTTTCTACCACCTTTTTGGACAATATGCTATGCTTTGCATAAATCATTCTTAAATATCATCTCTATCCTCAAACAGCCCTCTTGAAAATATAACTATTAAATATAACCATTTCAATCCAACAACCTATATGATTAAAGCCACCATGCATTGTATTTTATACAACCTATACGAAGCAAACAATAAGGTAAGGCAACAACAACAAATTAGTCTTCATGTGCATAAGCATGAGGCCACAATGTGTCACTATTATTTTGAGGGGGTTGATTCTAGTGTTGAAATAGGTATTATAACTACACTATATCATAGAGACTTGTAATGGTTTATGTGATGTTTCCTTACAGGTATGATAGTTATCTATTTTCAAATTCACATCTCATTTCTTCTTGAGGGATTCCAACAATTGGAAGTTCTGACTGAAGTGCCAATGAAAAACAGTGGCAAGCACCTATGCATGGATTTGGAAATAGAGTGAGGGCGATTAAAGTTTGGAGAAAACAAGGATGTTTGTCATTTAATTCACAAAATTATGCTTTCTCTGCAAATCTGCTATGCAATATATTTGAATGACCATGCTTAAGAGGTTTCAAGTTCTGCAACTGCCCCTTCCCATGATATTTTGGCTAGTCTTTGGCCTAATCTCTTCATCTCATCCTCGGGATTAAAGATAAAATGAGAATTTTGAATATGGGAAGCTAACCTAAGATGAGGTTGTGATATCTAGAGGTTTTGAACTAGAAAAATCGTTCAAACTTCAGATGGTGGGAAATTTTATATCAAATTAGTTTGTGTTTTATCCTTGGGAATTTGAATAAAATACTTTATATTACATGGTTCTAATATTTTTATGCACCATTTTCTAAATGCATTCATATTAACTATCGATTTTCTTTTCCTGTGTAGAATGCATCCAAGAAGTGTAGTTAACATATCCACACCTTCCTTCTTATGTGCTTCTTTAATTACAGAAACAATGCTTTTTTTTTAAATTAAAAATAATAATTATGATCTATTTCATACATGCATATTGATATTCACTATACACCAAACCTCATTCACAAAGTACAAAACATTGATGTATTGTTTCCATGTAACTAGCTAAGTTGTCCTTGCTAAAAGCCAACCAAGTAGTGAAGGATTAATATCATCCTACAGAAAAAAGGTCATCAACTCATAATGTTCTTCAAAGAGTCAAACTCTTCCAAACCTAGTAAAAGTGCTTAAGGGCCTATTCTTCATTAATCAAGTAATCACCTTGCAGATTAGAAGAAAAAACTTTAAAGATCACCAAACCACCCAGCTATAGTACTTTCCAAACATGTCTGAAATTTCAAATATCATTCATCATTTAAAAAAAAAACAGAGGAATTTATGTTTTCGTAGTGGTATAATGAAAATGCATCGAACGTCCTTGCATTTTTTGTTTATTTTCCTATCATGAATGAAGGAAAAAACTTGCAACAATATTATGACCAATTTGGTTGCAGAAAAAGAATATCAGGCCTATAGATAATCATTCCCATGGCTTAGTAAAGTAGTACAAACAAATGGAACATTATACCCTATGAAAATAGAAATTAGAAGTTATTAATTGTAGGGAAAGTATGGTACATGTTTAGTTGCAAGGTCAATGAATATATTTTCTAGTTAAAAAAATTATTGAAAGAGACATAGAAACATGGAATTCCTTAATTGCATAAGGAAGATTCGGAGGATCAACACACAACACATTTATCACGAAGGGAAAATCCACCTAAAGTCCCTTCCAGATCACACAAGGAATCAAACATGAGTGCCTTCCTGGGACTAGGGAAAGAGAAACAAATATTGTGTGGGGGAAGCACACTATTATAAGATTACACGGTATAGTGCAGGAACTTGGGGAGTGTAGCATGTCCTCACATGGGGATTAATTTACTGTTAAAAAACATCAATTAATTTAAATATATTAATATCTACTTATCAAATCACAAACATCAATTAATTTCAATATACAAATACCTACTTATCAAATCACTGACAATTAAAAAACACCAATTAATTTCAATATATGGACTGAGAAAGGTGAGTCAGCAAGACTGGTTTGCAAATTACAACAATTTAGCATGGCTTCCAACAATGAAATAGTGGCCTTGAAAAATCCAAAGAATTCATTGATGAAGAGAGATCTTATCTCAATAGAAAATTGAAGGCTCTATGCAACTTGACCAGTAATATTAAAACCTTACCCAAACCAATAGGTATTTTTGTTGAACCAAAGTCCAACATTTAGAAATATGGGGATAAGATTGTAGGATTATTAATACTAGATGAAAAACCCCAATCCAAGATTAATATTTTTGCAAAGGAAATGTTTGTGCATTTAACATATTTTGAGGGTGCTATACACAGATAAGGACACCTTTAGAGGTTGCAATGGTGCAAAAGCATCATTTGGAATTGGTGAAGGAGGCTGTAAAGGGAAATTGGAACTAAAAACAAAGATGTTTTGGTTGTGAAAGTCATCCTGACTAAACCAAACTAGTTATTCCACCATCACCTATGATATTTTTCATTAGATCTTAGAATGAATGAGTACATTTAATTGTCTATATATATATATATATATATATATATATATATATATATATATATATATATATCATGAGTTCCTGAGGAATGCACAACCTTCTTTGAGCTCTACAACATCCTATATAAACAGTGGAAAAAAATCCATTAATAAGAATGTGGTAACATCCACTGAGCTCTGGACAATTGGGCTTATATGTGAATTTGATCTTGTTTTTAGGTAACAATTAGATTTTAGATCCAATATAGAAATCCAATAGCACCAATAAAATATTGTCATGATATAACCAAGGCTAAACAAATCTCTTATCCAAATAACTTTCCTGCAATCAATGCAAGTGAATGTGAAATTGCATTAAGAGAAAGGTTTCTATCATTTCGAAATATAAACATGATCAACTACCAAAGTTGTTACATGTTGAAGAACAAACCCTTCAATACAACACGATAGACACCAAAGAACTCCCAATCACAAGAAAATGTGAGGGTGTGGATAAAGTCCAAAAATGTTATTGAGCTCCAATTGGATGGGCCAGACATATGCAACTTGTCCAGATGGTGCAATTTGATGTAGAGTGAAATTCTTAGTCAGTAAAGTATAGTGATGAAGACAATTATTTTACTATTATGAATGCTCCAACTCCATATTGGTAAAGGCCAGTAGGGCCAACTTGGTGGTTCCATGCCAAAGAATGTGACCCAACCATTGATTTTTTTGAAGACTTCTCGATGGTTGCATCCTGCAATCAATATTGCTCTAAGAGAGAAGAGATAATTGGTTAGAGAGCGAATGAACAGGGTATAACTTTGTAGCAAAAAATAGGATTTAGCACATTTGTCTCTACTATGTCAATGATTGTTGTCGCGTATACAAAGATTAGAAGAATCAAGGCACAAAGGAAATGGACTCTTAGATATACCTCATGTAACAATTCCATTGTGCATTTCTCTGATGCTTCCACAGTATCTGTTATTGTGCATACCTGATGTAATTACAATGGTAGGAATGCAAGTTTTCTAAGATATGGTTCTAGAAGGCTAGAAAAACTTTGGAACACTTAATTCTACCAACAACATTATTAGAATGGATTTCCTAACAAAGCCTTGGAGCTCTTCAATGAAATTCAAGTGGAGTGCATTGAGCCTGATTTCATACCGACCTTGCTTATATCAATGGAATGGTGTCAATCAGGACCTCTAGACCCTTGCTTGAGCTAGCAGTGTTTAAAGTGCATGATGGAGGGTGAATTTGGATAAGTGATCAACTTCTTCAAATGGTTGTAACACGGGAAATGAGCTGTGTTTATTTGGAGGAAAGAAAATGCAATTGCAAAGTCCTCTTACTGAATTTTTAATGAAAGTGGCTTGGATGCTTTGGTTCTTGCTCACAGTGTTTCTTGGGAAATATATATATGAAAGAAATAAAAAATTATTTGCATGTGGGAGGAGAAACATATGAGAATGCTATGATGGGACAATAAATTTCTAGTTTAGTTCGACTATGGGAACAAATTGGATAAAAGATAACAAACTACCAACTTCAAAAGTATAGTAGATTTTAGCCTCGAAGTCCAAATTTGCTCATCTTATAGTCACTGGAAAGGTCTTCTAGAGGACAAAAGATCTGGGTCGTTAGTTTCTTGGAATCTAATTTTCAAATTTCCATGATAATGATACAATAAAACCTTTAATCTTCTATGGGAAAAAGACTGTGAACATAAGAGAATGTGACATATTGAAAATTAAAAGGAACTTGCCAGTGAGAATGACATGAACATGTCTTATATCAATCCAAAAACACAAATATATCCATAAGTTGTAAAGCCCAAATACAAAGTATTGTGACCTACATATAGATTTTAAAACACATATGTGTCCATAATTCCTAAACTCGATAGAGAGAACATCAACGAGGGTCATGCAGAATTAGAAAATACTACATACATTTTGTCTTATAAGTGTTGAATTATCCTGCATAGGGTGCATTTTCTCTAGTCTTTTCCAGGGTTTCCTAGTGCCCATAGACACTGGTGATTCGATGCTAGTATTTATGCTTTTCATATTGAAAAAACCTGTAACAACAATGCAGAAGCAAAACCTACATATAAATATAACCAAAGAACTAGAGAGAAAATGACACAAGTTATAACAAAATACAAGCAAATTTGTAACACAACTTGCTCTAAGACAAATAGCCAAATTTCAGAGATATGATCGAGATCAGTTATCAATTGCCAACAAAGATTACAACAAAGAGAGGCCTGTAGAAAACATATATGAGATATGTTAGTAATGAATGAATCATATGACAAATAGCCTGGTCACATAGGCCAACACTTATGGCCGTTGGTGGAGCACTCAACATGGGGATCAAATAGTAGACTTCATGCCAGAATAACCGAGGCAAGCCAAATACACTTATGCACGCTAATTTTGATTCCATGGATGAAGTAAATAACCCTCATCTTGAGAATGAAGTTTATTTCAATCAAGAAGATGAGGATATTAATGAACCAACTTGAAGCCATTGAAAAACCTTCCCATCCATTTAAGAAATTAGAGAGGACACGTTAAACAAAACAAATGAATCGTGAAAGAAAATTAGGGAAGACACATTGAACAAAATGGGTGAGAGCGTGAATAGTATATATTGAAACAAATACAGTTAGTTAAAGTTGTATCTCAAATTACAGGAATGTATAGTGATAATAAAGAAAACAAGCAAGGCAAGGGTTTGCTAGAATAAATAATCATGATGAGGGATTGTTACCAAATTTAAACCTTGTTTCTCCTAGTGCATTTTCCCCCATTGTTCATTCTTTCCACTCGGCCTTCAATGTAGGTAAGGTAAGGTAGTTGTAGGGCCTCTCCACTCTTGATTTGAGGGTACCCATGGAGAAATACCTCTGAATCATTTCCAGTACCATAAAATTAGGGCGAAATAGCTCTTAATCATTTCCATTACCAGAAAATGGGGGCGAAATACCTCTGAATCATTGCCTTTACCAGAAAATCAAGGTGAGTGGGAGGATCTAGTTTGAATTTTAAGGGGCGAAAATGGATTTCCATGCTCTTCCCTCACAAATATCCATGGGCTAAGGGTTTTATATTTACTTTTTTGAAAATAAACTTGGTGTTGGTTGTGGAGCCTGATTATCTTCCTAATTCAGAGGTCCTTGCTTTCAGCTGTGTTTATACCTCGTGAAGTATTTACACCCCAAAAGTATGTACACTCTTCCACGCGGGGGAGTGCAGAGGGGGGGTACCCCCTCTGCGGGGTCTGGGGGAAAGCGGGCCCCAAGGGGAGGTTCGGGGGCGAAGCCCCCGAAGCAAAAATTGCCTTGTAAAAGTATATTGTAATTTCATTGTAAATCTGGACCGTTCATTATAAGGTCGCAAATCTAACGGTAGAGATTATGTTAGGGTTTTTTTCCCTAGAAGGCAACCCTATTTTATGAGGGAAATGTATTACGGCTATGGATGATGGTGAATATTGTATTCTGAGAGAGGAAACTGTGAGAGAAAGAAGAGGAAGTTACATCGGGTTTTGTTGTAGGTTGTATCCCTTCATTTGTTGGATAATAATAAAGGAAGGACCTAGCAATTTCTCTGGTGGACGTAGCTCACACTGGGTGAACCACATAAATCTGTGTCTCTCTTGTATTGTGTGTCTTCTGTGTTTTGTTTCTGCATTTGTTTTATTTTATTTTTTCCGCGGTCCTGTTTTTCTAACACTTGGGGCTATATATTTGCAAATCCCTCAAACCACTCCATGTAAATAATTCGCCCAACCGAAATTCCAAACTCCCTAATTTCTCCCACGAGTGAAATTTCGCCCCTAAAATCACCCATGCTCGAGTACCCAACAAGTATTCCTTTGTCCACACGAGAACCAAAATTTCACATTCTGCCATCTTCTCTTTTGATGTAGCATTTTCTTCCAAAAAATTTGAAGTGCTTCACATTTGTTGGTCTTCCTTTCCATAGCTCGTAGGGAGTTTTATCACTGTTGTTTCTAAGAATCACTATGTTTTTAATGTGAATTGTTGTATGCACTACATGTGTCCTGTTAGCGATATTTCTTGTCCTAGGCACAAGAGTATTCAGTTCTGCGGGATACATGGGAATCGCCCAACGTAGCAGCAGAATGACCTCTTTTCTGGTTACGAGTCAAGCGAGCGGGCAAAGTTTCGCTGTCGGCAGCCGAGATTCATCCACAAAGAAGATCAGCGGTCATCGGGATTTCGAAACTAAATCTAGCTCGTCCGATTAAGTGGCACAGAATCCAGTCATATTGGCATATCGGCTTTCGGGAGTTCGAGGGGAAAAGTCCCTCGTCATTTCACATCCCGAAACCCCGAACCCCGAAATGTCGATAAGCGCTCTTCTAAGCCGGACCCACGGTTATGGTGCCTGGTCGTAAAGGAACGAGCCTGGAGGAGGGCGCTTACGCTTATCATTTGGCCACCCGGGCCCGCCATATTGCTGAATCAATCCTGAACCGTCAGATCAGTGGGGGGACGCGTGGTGACTGTTAGGGTCTCCCGACATTTTTCCCATCGCGATTTCGAGGAAGGAAGACCTGCTCCTCTCTTATCCGTGACTTCTAGGTGCCATCGGACTCAACCTCAATCCTGGTCTATGCCTGGAGTAAATGACAGCCAGAAGGGGCGATTGAAACCTCCAATCGTTCATTAAGTATGAGGTATGGAGGGTCTGGCGAGAAGTCTGCTCAAAAGGGTCCTATGTACCCTCTTTTCCAAAGAGGCCACGTCGAGTTCTCAGCCGGAGGAGGTCTGCACACGCTAGCTCAACCTTTAATGGCTCAGCTACTCCCCTTACAGGAGCCGTGCACAGTTAAGGCGACGTCTGACGAAAGTTATCCGTCCGAATTCGGCTGAAGGGACAACCACGCCTTGGATGACTGAACATGCCTGACGCCACCAGAGTCTCCCCGAGACCTATCCGTGCCTACCAGGACCTTGTCTCCTTGGCCCAAAGAGTCAATTTCTCTCACAACTCCTCTTGGGAGTCTTCGTCGCCCACAGGATACTCCTCGGCGATCTCCTCTTCGCATATCGGGAGATCGGGTCTCGCGATATCGCGAGGCTCGCAACACTGTTCTCGTGTTACTCAAAACGTCGAGTCCCGAATGCCAATGAGTCAACGGTTAATGGCTTCGTGTATCGGGGATTTCCCTATCGGGAAATCGACAGTTACGCTGTCGCGTGTCTCATGCAACACAAAACCCCGATCCCCGATGCGCCTATTTTCCGATGTAAAGCCACCTGTCCTTCACTCGTTCATGTGGTCCCACGCTGCCACATCACTTCAGGATTTCGCGAATCGCGAATCCACGATACAAAGTTTCCCTGTTGCCGGAAACCCCGAATGCCGAAACCCCGATTCTCCGGATTCGTACCACCTGTCCCTCCGACAATCGACGGTTCCCACGGAATCGGGAAATCGCTACTCGCGATTTCGACATGCATGCAACGCTTTCACTCGCCAACCCCGATATGCCGATATGCGATGGCAAATGAGTTCCACTAGCGCTTGAAGGTTAAATCCCTCGCTACTTTTCCTAGATCCGACAGTCTGCGGAACTTCGCGATTCCTCCCAGAAAATTTCAAGTCGTCGATTCTCTTCCTCTTGAGGAATACTCCGGCTCTCCAAGGCTCCACCCTATTTGAGCTTTCCTGGGTCTATTCCCACAACAAACACAAAGGAACTATTCCTCCTGAGCTTCAGCAACTCTGAGATTCCTCAAAGACTTCTGCGTAAGCTGCTTACACTCGACCTTCAACCACTTTCAAGGGTTGAATTAAGCCAGACTCTATGTCCCCTTGACAATAGTAGCCCTGTTCTCTTTTTCTTAGGCTCGTCTCTAAGACTTCAGGTTCAACCTGCACTTCTCCTACACAGATCGAACAACCAAATTCAACTCCTGACAGATGTGAATGAGAGTTTAACGGCCCAGCCTCCTCAACGCACTCTATGCGGAGGAATTCGACTGCACTCTATGCAAGAATCTCCTGGCTCAAACCGAGAAACAATTTGAACTTATTTCCTCATTCTCTTAGGTTCTGAACCTGCCATGCAATCACATATGTAGCATATAGAAGAAAGGCATAAAAATAAGCAAGTATGCAACAACATAATATCATCAACACACAGAAAACAAACACAGCCATAGAATTGAATCAAAGTCTTTCTTCTATTAATTCAATCTGTACATGGGTGTTCTTCACAAGTTCTCTGCTCTGCTCTCTTCTTTCTCTCAATGCTTTATTTTCAATAATACAATGATGCAAAGGAGGGTGCCTATATTCCGTTTTCCCTCTTGAAATCTACAACTATCAAATCTACAATGAATTTCTATCTAACAGCATTAAAACCATTAAGTGCCTTCCTATCTACCATACAATACAAGTGCGCTTCTCATGAATGCTTTCATTCAAATGGCAGCGCAACAATCTTCAAAGTAATTCAAAAATGTACGCGCTGGTGCTGTCCAGCTGTTCTTCTCTTTCCACGCGCTGGCTCGCTTGATGAGTTGTAGATTCTCCTGCATCATACTCCTTGGCTCAAAAGATGTCATGGGCTCCTGTCCATGAGCTCCTGTACGGTGTGCCCATGCTTCTGAATCACTGCCTCTGTTTCCCAGCTGGCATCCTCCACTGGGTGATCTTTCCATTTCACCAGGTACTCAAAATACTGCTTTCTCCTGGTCTTCCTGCCTACTCTTTTATCCAGTATGCGCTCCATCTCAGGCTTCTGTGCAACTAGCAATTGCTTCTGCCACTGGATCACTGGTTCATCAGTTCCAGTTTCTGCGTCTCCAGCCCTGTAGGGGTATAAATCCGAAATGTTCAATATCGGAGATATCCCGATGCCTTCTAGCAACTCAAGCTCGTATGCATTTTCGCCAAATTTCCTTAGGATTCGGCACAACCCAATTTTCTTCATCTTGAGCTTGTTATACGTTTCCCTTGGGAACCTTTCCTTCCTCAAGTGCGCCAGAACCATGTCCCCAACTTCAAACTGAAGTTGTCTTCTCCTCTGATTGTCTCTGCGCTTATACTCCTGATTCGCCTTCTGCAACCGCTGCTTCACCTGACTGTGAAGTTCTTGCATCGCTTCAGCAAATTCTTCAGCCCTCACACTGCTAGTTTCAGGTCGTTCTGACTCCCTGAGCTCAGAAACTCCTCTCAGCTGTGTCCCATACAAAATTTGAAACGGGATCTTACCTGTACTCTGATTCACTGAATCGTTGTACGCGAATTCGGCCTATGGTAAGATCTGATCCCAACTGGTGTGATGCTCTATCACCAAACTTCTCAATAGATCTCCTAAGCTTCTGTTGACCACCTCTGTTTGTCCATCTGTCTGCGGATGGTAAGCAGAACTGAATGCCAAGTCAGTCCCCAACTTCTTCCATAGCGTCCTCCAAAAGTGACCTATGAACTTGGTATCCCGATCCGAGACTATGCTCCTGGGAAATCCATGCAATCGCACAATCTCTTTGAAAAATAAGTTCACGATGTGGGTTGCATCGCTGGTCTTATGACACG
>ML815517.1:59437-76740 GCA_009831015.1 Picea engelmannii
CTGATCATCTTGCTGCCTCCTCGGCTCAGAAATTTGTTGCCTCTGCTGTGAGGTTCCACCTCTTTCAGCTTTTCCCTGAGGCTTTTTCCACTCCTCCTTAGGCTTTTGAGTTCTCTCTTGGGCAACTGCTTTGCCTCTGGGCTAGCTTCTGCCTCACCCTCGTTGTCCCTGCTTGCGGCTCAGCTTTTCCTCGGCTTTCAGAGCCATCTGGTACGCATCCTCAACTGTTCGGATGGTGACCATGCTCAATTCATCCTGAATGTCATACCTAAGACCATTCAGGTATCTCGCCACCTTTTCGTCATCACTCTCCCAATGACCAGCTCGAATGTTGAGCCTGTAGAATTCTTCGGTGTATTCTTTCACCGTCATCAACTTCTGTCTTAGGTTCTGCATGCGCCTGAACAGAGTGATCTGGTAATCCCTCGGAATGAACTTCGCCTTCATCTTGGCGATCATCCGATCCCAGCTCTTGATCTTTTGTTTGCCTTTGGAACGCCTGTCTGCCTGCAGCTCGTCCCACCATAAGGCTGCATGTCCTTTCAATTTAGTGATAGCATGCCTCACCTTCTTGTCCTCTTTGATATCTTCGTAATCGAAGTAGGTGTCGAGTGCTCGGATCCAATCCAGCAACTCTTCTGCATCCAAGTTTCCCTCGTAAGCTGGAATGTCCATCCTCACCTTTGCGCTCATCCTGGCGATAGCCTTGATTAATCGCTCATTGGCTGCATCTTCTACTGCAACTCCACCTTGTGGTATAGCATCAGCTTCGCCTTCGGAGTCACTCAGATCTCCTATATTTGTTGTGCGCCTCTACGCTACTTCCATATCTTCCATTCTAGCACGGAGATTTCGTATTTCCCTCTTCATTTCTATATTTTGTCCATGACTGCTTTTTTCCCTGGACAATTCCCTCTCCTTCTCTGGATTGGGTGATTGCCTACCTCTTCTTCGGGCATCCCTGTCTTCACGATCAGGTGACTGCCTCTCCCTCCTAGGCGGCATGGAGAATTTCTTCTCTCTACTACCAAAGCAAAGAGAAACCCTTTTCCGGCTCTGATACCACTCTGATGCCACCAGAGTCTCCCCGAGACCTGTCCGCGCCTACCAGGACCTTATCTCCTTGGCCCGAAGAGTCAATTTCTCTCACAACTCCTCTTGGGAGTCTTTGTCACCCACAGGATACTCCTCGGCGATCTCCTCTTCGCATATCGGGAGATCGGGTCTCGCGATATCGCGAGGCTCGCAACACTGTTCTCGTGTTACTCAAAACGCCGAGTCCCGAATGCCGATGATTTAACGGTCAACGGCTTCGTGTATCGGGGATTTCCCTATCAGGAAATCGGCAGTTACTCTGTCGCGTGTCTCATGCAACACAAAACCCCGATCCCCGATGCGCCTATTTTCCGATGTAAAGCCACCTGTCCTTCACTCGTTCATGTGGTCCCACGCTGCCACGTCACTTCAGGATTTCGCGAATCGCAAATCCACGATACAAAGTTTCCCTGTTGCCGGAAACCCCGAATGCCGAAACCTCGATTCTCCGGATTCGTACCACCTATCCCTCCGACAATCGATGGTTCCCACGGAATCGGGAAATCGCTACTCGCGATTTCGACGTGCATGCAATGCTTGCACTCGCCAACCCCGATATGCCGATATGCGATGGCAAATGAGTTCCACTGGCGCTTGAAGGTTAAATCCCTCGCTACTTTTCCTAGATCCGACGGTCTGCGAAACTTCGCGATTCCTCCCAGAAAATTTCAAGTCGTCGATTCTCTTCCTCTTGAGGAATACTCCGGCTCTCCAAGGCTCCGCCCTATTTGAGCTTTCCTGGGTCTGTTCCCACAACAAACACAAAGGAACTATTCCTCCTGAGCTTCAGCAACTCTGAGATTCCTTCTGCGAAAGCTTCTTACACTCGACCTTCAACCACTTTCAAAGGTTGAATTAAGCCAGACTCTATGTCCCCCTAACAATAGTAGCCCTGTTCTCTTTTTCTCAGGCTCATCTCTAAGACTTCAGGTTCGACCTGCACTTCTCCTGCACGGCTCGAACAACCCAATTCAACTCCTGACAGATGTGAATGAGAGTTTAACGGCCCAGCCTCCTCAACGCACTCTATGCGGAGGAATTCGACTGCACTCTATGCAGGAATCTCCTGGCTCAAACCGAGAAACAATTTGAACTTATTTCCTCATTCTCTCATGTTCCGAACCTTCCATGCAATCACATATGCATCATATAGAAGAAAGGCATAAAAAGAAGCAAGTATGCAACTGCATAATATCATCAACACACAGAGAACAAACACAGCCATAGAATTGAATCAAAGTCTTTCTTCTATTAATTCAATCTGCACATGGGTGTTCTTCACAAGTTCTCTGCTCTGCTCTCTTCTTGCTCTCAATGCTTGATTTTCAATAATACAATGATGCAAAGGAGGGTGCCTATATTCCGTTTTCCCTCTCGAAATCTACAACTATCAAATCTACAATGAATTTCTATCTAACAGCATTAAAACCATTAAATGCCTTCCTATCTACCATACAATACAAGTGCGCTTCTTATGAATGCTTTCATTCAAATGGCAGCGCAACAATATTCAAAGTAATTAAAAAATGTATGCGCTGGTGCTGTCCAACTGTTCTTCTCTTTCCACGCACTGGCTTGCTTGATGAGTTGTAGATGCTCATGCATCAATGCCTCTGATAGGCTCACTGTTTGAAGTTTATCTAAGACCTCACTTGCCCATGCACACCTGGCCTAGTTTTAGAGTTGAAATGATGTTGTCCTGAGTTTACCTCCATTTGATCATCCATTTTATAAACAAATCGTGACATTAAACTGATGGGTGTCAGGCTCTGCTCCTGCTGCAATCCAGTAGTGACTTCTGATGCTAACATTTCTGGCGTCGTTTTCGGGGATGAAGTTGAATATTTTCCCTGGGTAGAATGACAACGAGCTTCTGATTTTGAGGGTGCATTAGATATCAGAACCCTTGAATATTTCACTTGCACCTGGCGACTCCTCTGCGGTCATTACACCTAGTAATTCCTCTGTTGCAGTGCCTCTGGCTACACTTGGTAGCACTTAGGAGACACAAAGCTCAGTTCCAGTCTTTGATGGTGAACGAAGACTGGACACACTCATTATAAATAGCATTCACCTGGCGACTCCACATTTAAAGACTCCACCGGAGGGGATTCTGTTGACAGAAGGAAGTCCATGTCGAAGGGAAAGACTAGGTATCAGTTTATGAGCTTACTACATGAAGTTTTGTATTTCTTTATCAGCTCATTCTTCTCCTTCCCTTCATTTATAGAGAAGTTTACCCTCTGCTTTGTACATCCTGATGTCCCTAAGCCTCCTCTTATCCACTCAGCCTTGGAAGAATAAAGCATACCCTCTTCTTGTGTTGTAGATATTGATCTTGTGCCTTCACCTCTGCCTATCCTTAAAGATGAGAACTATATCACATCTCCTCTTCAAGTCGAATGCCCTTGTAGTCCTGAGGAGGTTGAGGATAATTCACAGTCTTCTTAGACCTTGTTACCCCCTTTTTTTCCTACTGAGCCCTCCCAGCCTCTTGTTGAATCCCATGATCAACCCACCGCTTTTCAAGTCAAAATCAGAAATAGGTTGTTTAACCCTCTGCGGCTGCCATATCACCTTAACCCTTATCCTCATGATTTCTTTGAGTATCTTCCTCGATTTTCTGTGGAAGTTCATGTTACAGCTGAGAAGCATATGGAGGCCTTTGAGACCTTTATTGATCAGTTTGAGATCATTCACGAGGATGTTGTCATGAGGATGTTCTCACGTTCCCTGTCGGGAGATGCTGCAGCGTGGTTTAGATGTCTGGAGACTGGTTCTATTAGTTCCTGGACTGAACTATACCATGCTTTTTTAAAAGGTTGGGGTGAGAACAAGTCCCTTGATCAATATTGGTCCGATTTTATTGCCTTGAGGAGAGGGGAAGATGAAGCCTTGGTTATTTTCAAGAGAAGATTTTTTAGTGCTTATCATAGCATGCCTGTAGAGATCAGACCCACAGAGACTACTGCTATGGTGTACTATATCATGGCTCAACATCTAGAGCTAGTCTTCCTCCTAAGAGAGAGGAAATAATCATCATTGATACATCTGTTTGAGGATGCTATAGAGGTTGAATAAAACATCAGGGCTAGCAGGTGGACTCATAAGCGGGCAGATTTGCATATACAGGAGGAAGAAGACTATTAGTCTGTTTCAGAATCTGAACAAGGATTTAGCAATTATGGATCAGATCTGGAACAAGAACCTAGAAGTGGTCATTATGACCTAGAGCCTGCTGCTCCTTTATTTGAATATCATCTTTCTGGGGTAAAAGCTGCAGCTGCAGAAGATCCAGAGTGGATTTTCGAGGATGGAGAGGGATATTCTTTATTGAGAAAAGAATTTTTTGCAGAGGAGCATCCTAGTCTTCTGAAGCGGCCAGGGTTTTGTCATATTCCCCACAATCCGGTGGTCATACACATGGAGTCCTACATTTCAGATTTCCTGAAATGTTCTATAAATATTAATCCACCAATACTCGCAAGGGAGTATTGCGTTATGAAAGATTTCCAAGACCAAATTACAGATCCTGTTCCTTTATTGATTAAGGAAAGGACATGGGTGGAAATCATCTCTATTGGGCTTGCAGGAAGCACAGAGAAGCATAAAGAGGAAGGGATTAGTAGACATCTCATCTCCTATCCAGAGTCTGTTTGTGGACAGGTGTCATCTGGCATTGGTCAGACTACATCTGTCCTCCACCCACTTGTGCACTCTGAAGACATCATTCCACAGGTGAACAACTGTGGAGGACAAGAGATGTTTTCTGACCAACTAAACTCCCCTGGCATTATATATTGTGACCCTGTGGGGGCCTATATGGAGTGGTGCTTCCCAAAGGCTTTGGAGCCTATAAATTTATTCCCCTTCTCAACTTTTAGGGGTATGGACATCATGGTTAACCTCATTTTCATCTGGCTGTCATACCTCCCTGGAATTTTATGGACCATCTGCGGTAAAGAGAAGGGACGAATCACCGAGCAGCATGGGTGGCTATGGTGGAAATTTTCTTTCACCTAGCTCATATATATTCAGTTTAATAGTTTAGGGCCTATACATAAATAAGCTCTTTTGAGCAGGCGTGTTTGTTTGTTTTATTTTCCTTTCGGCATATATTTCTCAGTAAGAGGTTTTGAACTTGACTCCATAGCCCAACAGCGAGGCACTGAAGCTGCAGAATGAGTTCTTAGAGCATCATAGGGACGACTCTATCCCCCATGGAGCCTAATGTTAGCGATATTTCTTGTCCTAGGCACAAGAGTATTCAGGTCTGCAGGATACACAGGAATCGCCTAGCGCAGCAGCGAAAGGACCTCTTTTCTGGTTCCGAGATTCATCCACAAAGCAGACCAACGATCATCAGGATTTCGGGACTAAATCTGGCTCGTCCGATCTAATGGCGCAGAATCCATTCATATTGGCATATCGACTTTCGGGAGTTCGAGGGGAAAAGTCCCTCGTCATTTCACATCCCGAAACCCCGAACCCAGAAATGCCGATAAGCGCTCTTCTAAGCCGGACCCACGGTTATGGCGTCTGGTCATAAAGGAATGAGCCTGGAGGAGGGTGCTTACGTTTATCATTTGGCCACCCGGGCCTGCCATATTTCCGAATCAATCCTGAATCGTCAGATCAGTGGGGGGACGCGTGGCGACCGTTAGGGTCTCCCAACATTTTTCCCATTGCGATTTTGGGGAAGGAAGACCTTCTCCTCTCTTATCTGCAACTTCCAGGTGCCATCGGACTCGACCTCAATCCTGGTCTACGCCTGGAGTAAATGACAGCCAGAAGGGGTGGTTTAAACCTCCCATCATTCATTAAGTATGAGGAATGGAGGGTCTGGCGAGCAGTCTGCTCAAAAGGGTCATGCGTACCCTCTTTTCCAAAGAGGCCAGGTTGAGTTCTCAGCCGGAGGAGGTCTGCACACGCTAGCTCAGCGTTTAATGGCTCAGCTACTCCCCTTGCAGTAGCCGTGTGCAGTTAAGGCAACGTCTGACGAAAGTTATCCATCCGAATTCGGCTGAAGGGACACCACGCCTTGGATGACTGAACATGCCTCTGATAGGCGAATTTTGCTGAGTATATAGACTCAGTCTTTGTATTTTGTAATCGATGGAGAGTAGAGCGGAGCTCCCGACTGTAATGTTTTAACAACCATTCTAGTTCCCTGGTTGTGCATCTGTATCTGAGATTTCTTGTTTTATGACAAACAATTTTCCTACTTCATCTTTGTTTTTGTCTCATGCCAGAGAGTTCATGATCGAATGATTCGCATGAATTGTTGCAGTTATGCTATGATAAAGGATTTGTTGTTGCATTATTGTTTTCTCTGGTCCTCTACGTTTGAATGTAAGAAGATCTTGCCTTTGGACGTGTTCTCCTTACAGTCTGTTAGAAACCTGTTGTTTATAACAGACCCCTGCACTCTTCTCATGCAAGTCTTCCTCCTACACACCCTTATTACAACTCACTGTTTGAAGTTTATCTAAGACCTCACTTTCCCATGCACGCCTGACCTAGTTTCAGAGTTGAAATGATGTTGTCTTGAGTTTACCTCCATTTGATCATCCATTTTATAAACAAATCGTGACATTAAACTGATGGGTGTCGGGCTCTGCTCCTGCTGCAATCCAGGAGTGACTTCCGACGCTAACATGTCCAAAAGACATATGTCAACTTAGAATCCATTAACATTGTTCTAACCATTTATTGTACGGTCTTGTTCTTCCTTTCGATAACTCCATTCTGTCGAGGTGTCCTAGAAACGAAGAATTACCTTTTTATTCCATGCTTTCTACAAAAATACATAAATTCCTTTGAAGTAAACTCTCCTCCATTATGAGATCTCAAACATTTGAATTTTTAATCCATTTCATTTCCAACCATTTCCTTGTATACCTTGAAGTTTTCAAATGCTTATGATTTATTCCTGAGAAAACAAACTACAGTCATCCTTGTATAAGCATCAACCAATAACATAAAATATTGCTCACCTTTTAATCCCTTTGTTATAGTTGGTCCAACTAGATCCGTATGCACAATTTGCAGCGGTCTTGTTGTGGAGTATTCCTTTGATTTGAACCTAGTCTTTTTTTGCTTTCCTCTTTGAGAATGATTGTATAATGTGTTGGTTGGCTTCGTGATTTAGGGAATTTCTCTGACTTCTTCATTTTTTTTGACTTTGAAGAGATTATCGAATTTTATGTGACCCATTCTTCTATGCCATAGCCAAACTTCATCTTCCTCTCCTAGACAACATTTTTCATTTCCAATTTCACTTAATACATATATGTTGCTTGAATTTCTTACAGTTGTTGCAACCAATTTACCTGAACCTTCTTTTCTTATCTCCCACTTCTATGAATTGAACATAATTTTGTCACCTTGGTCACACATTTGACTTACAATTAGAAGATTATATTTCATATATTCAACTAGTAGAACATGTTCCTGAAGTTTTCAAATGCTTCTGATTTATTCCTGAGAAAACAAACTACAGTCATCCTTGTATAAGCATCAACCAATAACATAAAATATTGTTCACCTTTTAATCCCTTTGTTATAGTTGGTCCAACTAGATCCGTATGCACAATTTCCAGCGGTCTTATTGTGGAGTATTCTTTTGATTTGAACCTAGTCTTTGTTTTCTTTCCTCTTTGAGAATGATTGTATAATGTGTTGGTTGGCTTCGTGATTTAGGGAATTTCTTTGACTTATTCATTTTTTCTGACTTTGAAGAGATTATCGAATTTTATGTGACCCATTCTTCTGTGCCATAGCCAAACTTCATCTTCCTCTCCTAGACAACATTTTTCATTTCCAATTTCACTTAATACATATATGTTGCTTGAATTTCTTACAGTTGTTGCAACCAATTTACCTGAACCTTCTTTTCTTATCTCCCACTTCTATGAATTGAACATAATTTTGTCACCTTGGTCACACATTTGACTTACAATTAGAAGATTATATTTCATATATTCAACTAGTAGAACATGTTCCTGAAGTTTTCAAATGCTTCTGATTTATTCCTGAGAAAACAAACTACAGTCATCCTTGTATAAGCATCAACCAATAACATAAAATATTGTTCACCTTTTAATCCCTTTGTTATAGTTGGTCCAACTAGATCCGTATGCACAATTTCCAGCGGTCTTATTGTGGAGTATTCTTTTGATTTGAACCTAGTCTTTGTTTTCTTTCCTCTTTGAGAATGATTGTATAATGTGTTGGTTGGCTTCGTGATTTAGGGAATTTCTTTGACTTATTCATTTTTTCTGACTTTGAAGAGATTATCGAATTTTATGTGACCCATTCTTCTGTGCCATAGCCAAACTTCATCTTCCTCTCCTAGACAACATTTTTCATTTCCAATTTCACTTAATACATATATGTTGCTTGAATTTCTTACAGTTGTTGCAACCAATTTACCTAAACCTTCTTTTCTTATCTCCCACTTCTATGAATTGAACATAATTTTGTCACCTTGGTCACACATTTGACTTACACTTAGAAGATTATCTTTCATATATTCAACTAGTAGAACATGTTCTGCCTTGGTATCCTTGTTTCCAATTCTGATTGTTCTATTTCCAATTATTCTAGTTGAGTCGTTGTTTCCAAAGGAGACTGATCCATCTCATTCCTTTTCCAATTTTAGAAACATGTCCTCATCACCTGTCATGTTCTTTGAGCAACCACTATCAACATACCAACCATGTTTCTTGTGTTTAGCTTGTAGAGCGAGTGTACATTCTTTAATGTTATATTGATTCTACTTTCTTATCCATATTCTTTGTTGAGGTCCCTGTCTATGACTGTTGTTATTCTGTTGTGATTCTCTAGGAGGGACTGCCAGTCTACAATATTTGGCCATGTGTCCAAAGTTGTTTCACTTATAGAATTCCACTCTAGTGCTCAAGAATTCAAACTTGTTTTAGCTTCTTCTCTGTGTTTCACTAGGCCTTCTTGGATAACCATTTTGTGCATGACTTTCAAAGTTGTTTCTATTTCTGCTATTTGCTCTGCAATTTACAGCTTTATGCCCAAAATTATTACATGCATAACATAAACCAAAAAATGTAGTTTTATACCTAGGAGTTGAATATATTTTGAAAGGAGATACTCTTCTAAATCCTTATTCTTCTTGAGGCCTTCTTGTTTCTAACTTTTGTTGATTCTGAAATATGAATCTTTTAGGTGGAGGAGTGTCCCTGTGATCTTCCTCGTAAAACTTCTTGTCTCCCTTGACTATCTCTGCATAGCTTCTTGGATGTGTTTCTTGATCTATTGCTTTGGATCTTGAGCCTCTTTTTATCTGATTGTATCCTATATCGAACTTGTCATGATGTGGTCTCTGACTATTGATAATGTTATACAAAACTTTAGAGCTATTCTACATGTTTTTATGTTGAAGGTATTTTTTCGATGTGACAATCTTTGCTTCCAAATTTCCAATGATCTTGTCTTTTTCTTCCAACTATTCTTTGAGTGCTTCTTCGATTCTTTTGTCTTATTCAACTTGAATTTTTACATTAGAGATCATCTGCTCTAATTCTTCAGAGTTGGAATTTTGTGTTTCCTCTTTTCTTTTTAGTTCTTCCTATAGTGATTTGTTTTTCTTCTTTTCCCTTTTTATAACATCTATGTCACTCAACCATTCTTCTCTATAGTCAACTTCTACCTCTTTATATTCTTCTTCTATATATTCTTTATCAAAGTCTTCTAATGCCATTAATTGAACTCTTTCTGTCTCACTTTCACTGACTTCATCTTAGTCTGATGAGGAGTTGTCTTCTTTGGTGCAAAAACTTTTCTTGAAGACTTTCTTTTTGTTCTTTTGCCTTTTTATATATTTTTTCTATTTGAATCATCATCTTCATTTATTTTATTTTTCTTATGAGGAAATTTGTTAGCAAAATGACCAATACCATCACAATTAAAACAAACCAATGGAAGCTTACCTCTATATCTGTCGCCGATTCCCTTTTTCAGTCTTTTGAAAAAGTTGGCTACTTCTTCATTGTCTTATGAGATGTCACTATTGTTGATATCTTATTTTCCTTTTCCTTACCCTTTTTCTTTGACTTCTTGTATGCTTTGAATGTTGCTTCTCTTGTAACTAGATTCTCCTATTTGGTTCTCATTTCATAGGCTGTGAAAATTCCATGTAGTTCATCGATTCTTATTGAATCCATATATGTTCTTTCTTCTAGTGTTGAGACCTTAGGATCAAATCTCATTGGAAGAGATCTTAGTACCTTGTGAACAATTATAGATTCATAAAATTCTTCTCACAATCCTGTGATTGCATTCACTTTTTCATCAACTCGTAAGAAGTAAGTTACAATATTCTCATCTTCCTTCATCTTCAGTTGTTCAAATTGAACTTTGTAAGTTTGAAGCTTTGTTTCCTTGAATTTTTCATCTCCTTCATAAATATTCTGATGTTTTTCCCAAATCTTCTTTGCAAAGATGCAATGCACAACTTTTCCATACACTGAATCACCAAGACCATTTGGAAGTGCATTTTTGGATTTTGGATTATTTAGACTGAGTTTCCTTTCGTTGTCATTTGTTGGTAGAACTGTTGGTTCTTTATATCCATCTACAACTGATTGCCAAACCTCAAATCCATGTGCTTGTACATATGTTTTCATCCTTATCCTCCATAATGCATAGTTTTGTCCATCAAACTATGGTATTCCAATTTTATACATATTTTTTTCTCTCCGTGATCTACCTTTCAGTGGTTAAACTGGTTTTTGAAGGAACCTACTCTGATACCAATTGTTGGATTACTAAGAGGGGGGGTGACTCAGTAATAGATATTTTTAATCCTTTTAACCACAGTATGTAAGTGTTATTTATCTTTATGATCAATATACCATTATCATTCAATAAGTGTAGAGTAAATAAACCATCAACAATGAACAATCATACACATACACAATACACCAGTATTTTTACGTGGAAACCCAATGCGAGAGAAAACCACATAATGTTTTTTCTTATATGTCTTTAAGAATTACATTCATTGGAAGCACCAACTTCCTTTGTTCTCCAGTTGCAACTAGAAAGAGGCTTCAACCCCCTATATTTTCAGGCTACAACCTAAGGGAAGCTCCAACTCCCCAATTCTCTGGATACAACCAGAAGGAGGCTACAACCCCCTATGTTCTCCATATACAACCACCTATCCTTGCCCCATCCAATGACCCTAGAATATAAGTGTCAAATGATGAAACCACTACCACACTGCCATTGTGAGATATACCATTGTAAACATGTACCAATTTGTCCAACAACCTGTAACCAACCTCTGCCACTGACATGTAAACAAATTGTACTGGTACTCAACCTGTACCAACAAAAACGAATAGGTACGTGATGTTTCTATGTTGCAACTCGCGTATGTACATGACCTGTTTGTACTGCAGCTTGCATATGTACGTAGCCTGTCTATACTGCAGCCTGCATACGCCTTCTCAAAACTAGGGTTTTCACTTTCCTAAAAAAATCTAACCCTTTGTTTCCTTTGTCACGTCAACCTACAACTTGACACTGTGTCCAAACTGTAGTTATTCCCTATGCATACATCCTCATACACATCCTTTAACCAAATGCATCTATGTCTCTCTAGTCATGTTCCATACATGTGTGGATAATCATGAACACGTGTAATAACCCTCACTGATATACAACCTCACACTACATTAACAAATTCACAACCACTTCACAACTACAATCTCTCAACCATGTACCACAAAAACCCTTAACCATATGTCAAGAAATACAAGATGTGCCTCAACACTAACAAGATGTATCAATGATAAATATCAACTATACTAGCACTGTATTTTTGTAGATCTCTCTTATATAATAAGTTCCATACAACCAATAACCTCTCTAGGGAAAATCCTCAAACCCCCATAACCATTTCTCACGTAGACAACAAAATCCAACTACACATAGAAATAAGACATACCTTTTGAACCTATATATAGATCTGTTGTACTTGATCATTGTAGACCTTCATGGGAGCTTGCTTTTAGACTTTAGAGACCTGACATATTCATCTTCTCAAGTTTTCATGGCTTTTTCCATTTGTACGTGATTTTTTATACTGTCATCCCACGTAAGTATGCGCCCTTCTCCACTGAAGCTCGCATACACCTCAAAAACAAGTGTTTTTCAGTATTTTATGCAATTCCCAAACTTTTTCCGTCAACCATTCATACTACCTTAGATTTGCGTAACTTCAGAACTATGAATGAGTACCTGCAATAAACCTTACACAATAATAGATATTCAATGTGCTCAATAGGTGCTAATAGGAGAGACTTGCTCTCTTATTTATACTTCCATGTAGTTTCCTCAAGGGGTTACCTTCTAACCAACTGAACCCAATTTCCTTCTTTTGGGGCTAACCCAATTCTAACCACTTGTCCACTTGTAACCACTTTATCCACAAATAGTAAACTCTCCACTTCTAGTTGTAACTAATTTATTTTTAATTATTTTCTTATTGCAACAACTTAACCCATGATTAACTCCTAGTTTCACCGACTTGACTAGACAACTTCTTCAAGGATCTTCTAGAATAATTTGACTTCTTTGACCTTCTAGATAACTCATGAAGGTGCTACAACTTCACAAGGCCATAACTCTTTAACCGTGAGGAGTTATGTGACGTTCCACATATCACTGAAAATGGCATGACATGTACTATGCATATAGAATTGTCTTACCTACAAATATACTAACCTCCATACCATTATACATCAAACAAACTTAAGTCCCTTAACCATATTGTTGGGGCTATCGAACTTGCTTTAAGGGTTGATATCAATGAAAACCAACCCAATTAATCAGCACTCATCACTAAAGAATATTTGGTCGATTCTTCCATGTTCTTTCTTCTCATTTCTTCTAACAATTGTCACATACCCACTACAGAGATAAACATTTTCGCTGATTTCTCAACGATCAGAATCCCCGGAGTCCTACGGGGCTTAGCACAGGCTAGCTCCTTCCCATATCCACGTCCACTCACAGGACCTTTTCTTCTTCCACGGCCCGAAGGATTCTAACGTCCTTCTAATTCCTTATCTGTAAAAATCTGCACCCACAGAAACTCTCCACTAAATCTTCCCTTTCCAATTGGGAAATCGGACTTCGCGATTTCGCGATTCCCGTGACCACGCATTTGTGTATTGCGTTTCCCCGAAACCCGATGTAAGTCAAACGCTAACCTTTCACGTCCCTATCGGGGTTTCTCCTGTCGTGGATTCGACACTTGTGATGTCAATGACATTTGCATTTCCTACCCCCAAACCGCGATGGACCAAAACACTGACACGTGCCTTGACGGGTTTGCCCTCCTGGTTAAACTCCGGCGCACATGACCGCTAATCCATAAGACCACGGTATTAGCTCTTGTTGGGATTTCAGACTTCGCGGGATCAAAGTGTATGGACACTTTGTCCTCAGGATCCCCGATCCCCCGATTCTCGATACACCGTTGCGCTGACACACGCAAGGGTTGACTCTTCAACGGTACCTTTACCTGTCACATTTTCGGATATTGCGGGATCGCGAATCCTAATGTGAAGTTTCCTTCAGAGCTTCACTTCCCGAAACCCCGATGTGATCTGCCACCTGTCCACCTCACAGACTCCTACGTGGCCTACATTCCTTTAGCCTGTCGGGACGTCGCATTTCACGATTTCACGATTCCCGCTGCTATTGTTCCTTTGTTCCCGGGAATCACGAAGTGCCGAACCCCGCTCTTCTCTCGATCTTCTGACACATGTCCTATCCGAGATCTATGGCTAGTATTTCCTCGCTATTCCGAGACTCAAAGGTCCTGAATTTCTTAATTTCAGAACTCCCGATGCCTATTCGAATTTTCCCATTTGTCACCTCGAATCCCCGGTATCCGAAATACCGATGGAATCTCCTGATCTCGCCACGTGTTCCCAGTTGATGAACGACTTAGATCATTTCCAAAATTTTCAACATGGATTTTATCGACCTCTTGTCCTCCGGATTCACGAAATACCGAACCTCGATATGCTAATGAACTCTCCCTTTTCGGGACTTTTCCCAAGCTCTCGGATTTACGCCATGCGTCCCCTTAAGATGGACGGTTCTGATTTACTCTCGGGGTTTTCGGACTTTCGGTACTCCGATGACAGAAATCTTATGTCAACTCAGAACCCCGGTAGCCGATACGCCGACGGGTTTCTCGATCTTGACCACGTGTCCTCCTATGATGGACGACTTAGATCCGTCCCAGGGTTTTCACCATGGAAAATCCTGAGCTCTTGTCAACAGGAATCTCGATCTCGCAATTCCCGATATCTCGATGGCCACACCTCTCGTCGGGACTTTCAACCTCCTGTTCACGAGGACTTAACCCTCATGCATCTCTTAACAGATCCAACGGCTGTCGGATTTTTCTAGCTAGGATCTAACGATCGTGAATGACCATGGGTCTTCCGACAGGATCTCATCCGTCGATTCGTTACTTATCCCTACGCTGCTACCTTGGGATTTTTAAGAGGGTCATTCCTCCTCGTACAGGGTTGTTAAGACTTCCGTAGCCAAGTTACAGGTTCTTGGTAAACCTTTCCAGAGAGGGAATCTCTGTGAAGAGATCTACTTCGGGGCATTCCAGGAGACAGATAAGGGGAAACAACTTCCCGAGAATGGGCTGGAAGTCTGGCTTGGTTCAACTTAAACATAATGAAATTCATTTATCAACATAAGCCATGCGTGGTTTTTATGTTATAAGCATATACAACTACTATTACTGATTAAACACCAGACAATCATTCTTATAATGAAAACATTCATAGTTCTGCAGCTTATGAGCATAGTTATTAAAAGACAGATATTTCAAGGTGCCAGAGGCAAAACAATTATCAGAAATACCACTAGGGTTAAGTAATTGTTGAGAGTGGTGCTCGTTTCCACCCAACCATAGGCTCAGCGACTCCCAGCAGATTTACCACTAGCCTCCCCCGAGATAAGACCACGATGCTGTGAGACTGCGTCTCTCTGTCTGCCAGTGACCAAGAGTGAAGTTTGCAATCCTTCCTCTCTTCTATCACTCACTTTGCGTAATGCCAGAGTTCCCCTCGCGTCTTCCCCCCCAATCGCTTCTATCCCATGCCTTATCCTCTTGCGAGGTTGTGTGTGGCATGATTACCCTCGTGTTGTTCAGTCATGGTGTCTCTACGGATAGGCGGTTCACCTCCCCATCCCTCATTAAGCCATCAACCTACCTGCCTGCGGGGCATTTAATTTGGGGCCAGCGAGCCGCTTTTGGTTCTCCGAGCCAGTGGAGTCCAAATACGGTAATTAATTCTCGGTGGAATTTAATGCCACCTTTTCAGGTGCCTTCCACCGCCATCGTGGTCTCTTTTTTTTTCTGCACATCCCCTCTCAGCAGTCCTACAATAAATTCAAAATGTTATTCACATTCATTGACCTTTTCCTCAAGGTCTGTTTAGATCACATATTCACATTCATGAGTTTGCCATAGTTCTTGGCCAGTCCAGTTATATTTACAAGCTGGGGGAAACAGGGTGTTACAATTCCCCCCCCCTTAAAAGTAACATCATCCTCGATGTTCTTATCTACCAATATGAATTGTATGTACAGAAGTAAACAAAATCGGATATGCCTGTCTCATGGAATTCTCCATTTCCCATGTAGCCTCATCTGGGCCAAAATGTTTCCACTGCACCTTGACCTGTGAAATGGTTCTATTCTGGAGCGAGGTTTCCTTTCTGTCCAATATGCATTGGGGTTCTGGTAGAAATTCTCCCTCCAGTTCCACCTGGATCACAAACCATTCAATTATATGATTAACATCATGTACATATTTCTTCAATAATGAAACATGGAAAACATTATGTGCTTTTACTGTGGGAGGAAGCGCTAGTCGATAGGCTACAAGTCCCACTCTTTCTAGAACCTCAAAGGGTCCACAATACCGAGGTGCCAACTTGGCACAAGCTCCCATTTTGAGGGAACTCCTTTTGGGCTTAATTCGGAGATATACATGGTCTCCCATTTTGAACTCTCTTGGAGTTCTCTTTTGGTCAGCATAACTTTTCTGTCGGTTCTGGGCGGTCTTCAGATTTTGTTTTATCTGAGCTACTTGTTGTTCCATTTCTTTCAACATGTCAGGTCCAAAAGAAATCCTATTTACATGATTGCTCCAGCTAATTGGAGTATTACACGGCCTACCATAGAGGACCTCGAAGGGATTCATCTTTAAGGATGCTTGGTAGTCGTTGTTGTAGGCAAATTCTACCAATGGTAGGTAGTCTTCCCATTTTCTGGGTTGATGCATTACATGCATCCTTAACATATCCTCTAATATCTGATTCACTCTTTATGTCTGTCCGTCGGTTTGAGGGTGATAGGCGGTGCTAAACAACAATTTGGTCTCTAAACCAGCCATCAGTGATTTCCAGAAATTGGAAGTAAATTTTGTGTCTCTGTCAGATATTATCTCCCTCGGCATGTCGTGCAGTCGGAATATCTCTTTCATGAATATTTGGGCGATATCTATCACCTTGCAGGTTGATTTAACGGGGATGAAATGAGCAGACTTGCTCAGTTTATCCACCACTACCATAATGGCGTCATTCTGTTTGGTTGAAGTTGGCAATCAAGTGATAAAATCCATGGAGATGGTTTCCCATTTCCATTCTGGGATGGGTAAAGGGCGTAATAGTCCTGCTGGGTGTCGATGTTCTACTTTAACCTGTTGACATTCTATGCATTGGGCCAAATATTTAGCTGTCTTTCTTCAATCCAGGCCAATAAAATTGTTTACGGGTGGCAGTGATCATTTTTTGGTATCCTGGGTGACCAGTGTATGGTCTTTTATGTAGTTCATCCATAATGAACCTCTTCAAGTCATCACAATTTGGAATGTACAGTCTATCTCTGTAAGTGAGCAGACCTCCTTCGGTTATCTGGTAGTCGTCATACTTTACTCCAGCGGATTCTTGCTCTAGGTGCAGGGTCACAGTCTGAACAAAGGAATCTGTTTCTTGTGCATTTCTGACTCTGTTCTTGACATCTGTCTCGCAGGTACTCACCGCTGCCAGGTGAATTGTTTTCATGCTTCTGCTAAGGGCATCGGCCACCCTATTTTCCTTTCCTTTGATGTGTTTGATCTC
>ML815517.1:89507-109837 GCA_009831015.1 Picea engelmannii
CTCTGAAATATTTCTTCAGTCCAAGTAGCCAAGCCTCAGCTTCCTCTCCCTTCTTTATCTCACCGTCGAAGGAGGGAGGTTTGGCCTTTCTGAATTCCTCAAATTTATGACTCTTGGAAGTCTTTTGCTTCTTCTGTTTTCTTTGAGAATAGGAACTGGTCCTGCTGCTGGAAGAGCCTTATGAATCGCCATCTTCCTTCTCAGTGGAATCATCTGGTACTGGTCCTTTACCTCTGGGGTGGACCTTTCTTGAAGTGCTTCTCTCAGTATGGCCATTGTTACGACCATGTTTCTGCACTTCGGGTTCATGTTGCATTTGTCGTTGTAGGTCGTATAAGCTCTGCAGTAACACTGCATTAATTTCAGTTTGTTTTTCTTGTTCTTTCATCATCCTTTCATTGTCGGCCTTGCAGCTTTGCAACTCAACCATGAGACTCCTCACAGTCTCGGCTAGGTCTGGAGGGGTTCCTATTGCTCTTCTTTCGTCAGACTCTTCGTCTCTATTGTGGGAGCCTTCTCCCACCTCTTGGTGAATTACCATATTCTGCGTCTGTAAATTTCCCATGGCTGATCGTCCGCTTTGGTGAAAAGACAAACGTTGATTGTTAGTCAAGAGTTAGATATATTTTTAAAATCTGCGCATAATTTATATTTTCACATTTATACCCGTATAACAGGAATTTTTCATTTGGGGTCTTAATCCTTATCTATCAACAGTGTTAACTTAAAATAGGACAACAAAGTTCATGTCCCCGATTACAGTTTCATCTTTCAATCTTTCTTCTTAAGGAGAATACGCAGATGACGATGTCTCCTTACGCAGTTCGTGCCTGAGCCCAAGTAGGCCAAGTGTTGTAACCATGCTCTGATACCAATTTGTCACATACACACTATGGAGATAAACATTTTCGCTGATTTCTCAACGATCAGAATCCCCGGAGTCCTACGGGGCTTAGCGCAGGCTAGCTCCTTCCCATATCCACATCCACTCACAGGACCTTTTTTTCTTCCACAGCCCGAAGGATTCTAACGTCCCTCTAATTCCTTATCTGTAAAAATATGCACCCACAGAAACTCTCCACTAAATCTCCCCTTTCCAATCGGGAAATCGGACTTCGCGATTTCGCGATTCCCGTGACCACGTGTTTGTGTATTGCGTTTCCCCGAAACCCAATGTAAGTCAAACGCTGACCTTTCGTGTCCCTATCGGGGTTTCTCCTGTCGTGGATTCGACACTTGTGATGTCAATGACATTCGCATTTCCTACCCCCGAACCCTGATGGACCAAAACACTGACACGTGCCTTGACGGGTTTGCCCTCCTGGTTAAACTCCAGCCCACATGACCGCTAATCCATAAGACCACGGTCTTAGCTCCTGTCGGGATTTCAGACTTCGCTGGATCAAAGTGTATGGACACTTTTTCCTCAGGATCCCCGATCCTCTGATTCCCGATACACCGTTGCGCTAACACACACAAGGGTTGACTCTTCAACGGTACCTTTACCTGTCACCTTTTCCGATATCCTGAAATCGTGAATCCTAATGTGAAGTTTCCTTCGAAGCTTCACTTCCCAAAACCCCGATGTGATCTGCCACCTGTCCACCTTGCCGACTCCTACATGGCCTACATTCCTTTAGCCTGTCGGGACGTCGCGTTTCACGATTTTGCGATTCCCGCTTCTATTGTTCCTTTGTTCCTGGGAATCACAAAGTTTCGAACCCCGCTCTTCTCTGGATCTTCCGACACGTGTCCTATTCGAGATCTATGGCTAGGATTTCCGCGCTATTCTGAGACTCAAAGGTCCCAAATTTCTTAATTTCAGAACTCCCGATGCCTATCCGAATTTTCCCATTTGTCACCTCGAATCCCCGGTATCCGAAATACCGATGGAATCTCTTGATCTCGCCACGTGTTCCCAGTTGATGAATGGCTCAAGTCATTTCCTGAATTTCCAACATGGATTTTCCCGGCCTCTTGTCCTCCGGATTCATGAAATACCGAACCCTGATATGCCGATGAACTCTCCCTTTTCTGGACTTTTCCCGAGCTCTCAGATTTATGCCACACGTCCCCTTAACATGGACGGTTCTGATTTACTCTCGGGGTTTTGGGACTTTCGGTACTCCGATGACAGAAATCTTCTGTCAACTCAGAACCCCGGTAGTTGATATGCCGACGGGTTGCTCGATCTTGCCCACGTGTCCTCCTATGGTGGACGGCTCAGATCCGTCCCGGGGTTTTCACCATGGAAAATCCCGAACTCTTGTCAACAGGAATCCCAATCTCGCGATTCCCGATATCCCGATGGCCATGCCTCTCGTCGGGACTTTCAACCTCTTGTTCACGAGGACTTAACCCTCATGCATCTCTTAACAGATCCAACGATTGTCGGGTTTTTCTAGCTAGGATCTAACGGTCGTGAATGACCATGGGTCTTTCGACAGGATCTCATCCGTCGATTTGTTACTTATCCCTACACTGCTACCTTGGGATTTTTAAGAGGGTCATTCCTCCTCGTATAGGGTTGTTAAGACTTGCGCAGCCAAGTTACATGTTCTTGGTAAACCTTTCCAGAGAGGGAATCTCTGTGAAGAGATCTACTTCGGGGCATTCTAGGAGATAGATAAGGGGAAACAACTTCCCGAGAATGGGTTGGAAGTCTGACTTGGTTCAACTTAAACATAATGAAATTCATTTATCAACATAAGCCATGCATGGTTTTTCTATTATAAGCATATACAACTACTAGTACTAATTAAACACCAGACAAACATTCATAGTTCCGCAGCTTATGAGCATAGTTATTAAAAGATAGATATTTCAAGGTGCCAGAGGCAAAACACTTATCAGAAATACCACCACAGTTAAGTAACTGCTGAGAGGGGTGCTCATTTCCACCCAACCGTAGGCTCAGCGACTCCCAGTGGATTTACCACTAGCCACCCCCGAGCTGAGACCACGATGCTGTGAGACTGCATCTCTCCGTCTATCAGTGACCAAGAGAGAAGGTTGCAATCCTTCATCTCTGCTATCACTCACTCTGTGTAATGCTAGATTTCCCCTCGCATCTGCCCCCCCAATCGCTTCTATCCCACGCCTTATCCTCTTGCGAGGTTGTGTGTGGCACGATTACCCTCGCGCTGGTCAGTCATGATGGCTCTACGGATAGGCGATTCACCTCCCCATCCCTCATTAAGCCATCAACCTACCAGCCTGCGGGGCATTTAATTCGGGGCCAGCGAGCCGCTTTTGGTTCTCCGGGCCAGTGGAGTCCAAATACGGTAATTAATTCTCGGTGGAAGTTAACACCACATTTTCAGGTGCCTTCCACCGCCATCGTGGTCTCTTTTTTTTTTCTGCACATCCCCTCTCAGCAGTCCTGCAATAAATTCAAAATGTTATTCACATTCATTGACCTTTTCCTCAAGGTCTGTTTACATCACATATTCACATTCATGAGTTTGCCATAGTTCTTGGCCAGTCCAGTTATATTTACAAGCTGGGGGAAACAAGGTGTTACAACAATAGAGAAGCAACCACGTCTTCTAGTGCTAGTGTGGTTGTATTACTCCTTATATCCATGAATAAGCTATCCCAAGAGTCTAGAAAAGAACATAATAGGCTAATGCACTTCTTCTCCTCAATGATTTGAATATCCATAGACGATAACTGACTTAAAATGGTATTAAGCGCATTTAAATGCTCAGTCATCGAACTGCTATCATTTATTCTCAGAAGATACAATATATTTCTGAGAAACAACTTATTTACCAGCTATTTCGACTAGTATAAGATTCTCTACTTGTCCCACAGTTTCTTGGTCGAATATTCACCTGAGACATTTAGTAGTGCCAAATCTGTAAGACAAATCCAAATCACACTTCTTGCTCTTCTTTCGAGTTTCTCCCATTCTTTTGTTGACATGCCTATCAGCTAGGTACCTGAATAGGTCATTGTCCTTTATTCTCGATCTACAAGAAGATCTTTTATTTTAAGCTTCCAAAGGTCAAAATTATGGCCATTGAATTTTTCTATCTCTATTCTTGAACTACTCACCATTCTTTACCACGATCTTTAACACAATTTATGACTTACAACTCTTACTATACTTAGGGTTTAGTTCTCAGATTCAATATTGGTAAATCAAGATTTGGTATAAAAAGTTAAATCTTAACGCAATTCTGATACCACTTGTCAGGAAATGAGATACAATTCCACACTAAACCTAGCAAAAGGGAAGAATAATTTAATCAAGAACATAAATGAAAAAGAAATCACACATTACACAAAGATTTTACCCTGGACACTCAAACCAGGAAAACAATATTCCTTGAGCATTCTGCTCTCTTGTTTTCTTATTCAATCTGAATACAAGGTTACATGTCTAACCTTGGTCCACACCTAAGATGCAATCGACATCATACCCTCTTTCTTACACAAGAACAACCCTGTAGCCAATTCGACTTATATCTACATGACCAACAACCTCTAAATTACAAACTCTTGGCGATTAGCCATTCATGATCTAAATATTCAAGATTATCATTTATGATCTTACAACACATCTCTTTATATGCTTTACAACAGGAAAAGCCCTAAATAAATGGCACCCAAAAACGATTATAGATCCATGTAGATAAATGGCTACAAATCCTGTCAATCTCAAGATTCTATTACAATCGACTACAAAGTCAAATTACCAGTTGAATACCAATCGACCTTCATTCGGTCTTCAATCGCTCACCACACGCCCTCCTGTTGAACTCTTTTCGGTTGACCTCTCTGACTTGTTGTAGATGCCTTTACCATGTTGAACCACCTCGACCTTCGACTTTGACTTTACCCGGTCAACTAACCTCGACCTTCGACGTGTTGTCGATCCACCTCGACTTCGATCATCAATTGATTCACCTCGACTTTCACTACAAATAATATAACAACCCAACACATACTATTTAATTTTACATTAGTTAATTGTCATTTCATTCTCCATTTGACCATTAGAGGCATGTTTGATGAGAATGTCCAAATGAAAGATAAAAAACAATTTGTTTTATTTGGATTAATGATGAGTACAACTATGTACAATTTCTATATGCTCCCATGCTCAATATTTATACTATAGGTTTTCATCACTCATCAATTTGTCTCCAAATTTAATCATTATTCATGCATATGTACTTCATCCTTTTATTCTTGTTACATCTATGTCCATTTTAGGTTTGATGTTGTCAAAAATTTCACCTCTTATCTTTTATAAGGTGGATTGTCTCACTTCCATAGTTCATATCCTTGGTTCCAACAACTCCCTACGTTCAAGATGTTAATTAATTTTGTCATCATTTCATTGGAACAATAATAATGTTTGATAATAATGAATAAGAGTGTATTTATACCGATAGTTGAAATAATTCTTACCTATTTCATTTTGTAACTATCATATGATTGTTGAAAGTGATAAAAATACCATGCAATGAAAACATCATATCCACTAAACTCTATAATTTACTCCTCTATTACAACACTTATCAAATAGTATCACCCATGAAGACAAATGTTACATATGGGGTTGTTTAAGTAGAGTTGAATTCAAATTTTGATGTTGATGTGTTTTCTAGGAAAAATGATCGAGTAAAATTTGAAGCACTAAAACATCATTCATCTCAAGAGAAACATTGGTTGTAGAGTGATGTCATTCAAAGTATATTAGGTGAGAATTTCACTTTCAACAGTCTTCAAATTGAACTTTAAACTCCACAAAAATTCCAGAAAAATGAGGGAAAGATAAACTTATTAGTGATAGAAAATACTTTAAGTGGAAGGAAATGTGAAATACAGACTTCCCCCTCCTAATATAGCTAGGGAGAAAACGTGAGAAAAATATGAGGGGGGAGGAGAAACTGGGATAGAGGAGGAAGATCCTCCAATCTAATGAGGCGAGAGTAGGTGTGACGAGGCAAGAGTAGGCTATAGTAGGTGGGGCTAGGTGGGTAGGCAGAAACATATCCATTTGTAAACATGGGGGTGGGTCAAGAACTGGGATATCTCCTCGTAATCCCTCCATTGGAAAGCATTTTCCCTTCACCATTCAGATAACACCGCAGACCACCTCCACCTTAATCACCTCACAAATAAGCAAGGGAATTGTAATTGCAAGAAATTTCCATACTTCAAGATGACCCTAAATTTTTTGGTTACTTATCCCTGACTTAGATCAAGGTGAAAAAGTGACCCTCAATTCAAGGAAAGTCTAAGGATAACTCCGATGCACTTTAGTAGTCACAGGAAACAAATCATTTTTTCATAGGCAATCTTTAGACATTTTTTTTGGAGCGACGTTTCAACTTTTGATTTTGATAAAAAGTGATTTTTTTCTCCTATCATCAGAGCATATTTTATCAACGTCAAAGTTTAACTACACAAAACATTTTCAGAGGACAATTTCCACTTTCAAATAAACTCAAATTACACATTAAATCATCTTACTCTAATAAATCAATAAAGAAAAAAATGAAAATAAAAGAGAAGTTCCCTATCTTTTAGTGCAACTTCTCTACAAAGGTAAGAAACCAAATGCCATTTGTTTTCTTTTCTTGAATATGGAATATGTAAAGATTCAATAATTATTTTGGTATTACAACTTTGTGGAGGTGTGAAGGATAGAGGTATACCCTCCTCATCAAAAGCTCAGTCCTTTAAAGACATGCAAAGTAGGAGATATTTGAGGCTACTCTCATAATTTGCATTTAATGTAATAATATGTTGATTTAAAGGATTATGGTCTCCTACATATGAGCTATATCAATGGCTTTAATCCACATGGACAAAATAATGCAAGGCATATTTATGTCCAAAAGTTTCTTCATTGTTCATTTTACAGGTCTCAATGGCTACTATAATTTTTTTGAGAGACCCTAGTTCTTGGGTAGAGTAGGTCTATTTCTCACTCCATGGTTCTCAAAATTCAACCATATCACCATGAATACCACCACAATGTTGGTTTGGGTTTGTCTTCCAAATTTGCCTATGCATTTATGGCATTTAGCAATATTAAAAAATATTGAAAGCTACATTGAATTGAACTAGATCACTTGAGATATGATCGAATTTGTGTTGAATTCAACCATCAAAGTTTCTCAAACCAAATAATCTTAAAAAAAGAAAAAACAAACTTACTCACATTTTAAATTATAATAATACAACATTTTGATTCCAAAACCATCAACAAACCAGTCATCTTTAGAACTCCTAACCTCACATTTTTACTTCCATTAAAGCAAACAAGCCATCTTTAGAACTCCTACCTCAAAGTTTGAGTTCCCATTAAAGGATAAAAGAGACCAAAATAAAAAATAGTAGTTGGGCACTCACCCGAATATACAATTGATATATACCCTTTTTGGTGATAAAGAAATAATAAAGAAAGTTATTATGATATGTTGTTCTATCTTTATGGAAAGTTAACTACGTGTTTTGCTTTTCCTACATTGACATATGGTAATTTGTGTTTTTGACGTTATTGAATGCTTTGTCCATTTCACTCTTTTATTCAAAAGTAAGTGTAGATGATGGGCACAAAAGATGGTGGGTCAACAAAAAGGGTGAACGTGAACTTGACTTGTTTAACTTTTTGGTACAGCGATTCAATGGCCCTTTTTCTTTTTTTTCATGGCATTGAATGCTTCGTTAAACATTAGGGTTGGCCTCGGTCGAGTTTCGATTTTTTTTTTAATATATTGTTCATTGCATTGTTTTATTTCCAAGTAAATGGTAATTTAGAACATAAGATGTTAGGTCATTTAGAAACAAAGAACGTGGATTTTGAAACAAAGGTATGGATGAGTAAATTGGTGGAAAAAGTTGTTTGAATGATGTATGGAACATTTCATGGTAGAACATGAAAATAAGAAAAAGGGTCAATTATCTTTTCAACAACATGTGATAAATAGCATTCAAACTGTTTTGTTTTTTAAGTGGTATTTTTTATAATTTAATAAAATAATAAAAAAATTGTTGAAATTTACAATTAAATATAAAATTATGATTTCAATAATTATAAATTATAATTTTAAATTTTCAAAATATTTAAAAATATAATTTAAATAACTTAAATTATTATTTAAACCATTCTTTATCCACCAAATTCCGACTTAATTTGAATGTTGGATAGTCGACGCATACGCTTAGCGTCACTGATATGATCTTTTAGATAAAGTAGTCGTTTTTTCTCTCTTTCTTACCGTCAAGAACCGACACAAACCAAAGTTCAATCTCCATAAAGAATCTTTAAATTTTGGGCGGTGAGTGTGTTTCCTCTCTTTCTCTTTCTTTTGATATGGACGGTGGGCATTGTTCTTCTGATATGGACGTTGGACACTAGTTGTACCCAACGGCGTAAAACCACATATTTTAAAAAGCATAAAAGATATTTTAAATTAAAGAGGATCGATGTGACTCTTATGTTAAAAATTAAATGCGTGTGTGAAGTTCGCACGTATGCCCGCCGCTCCAATTCGTGATGTCACGCTGTTTACAGCTTGGACTCCACTTTTCTCAAAGGAAATGGGACCCGCTGCATGTAAAGTTTCATCTAGATCTATGAGTTGTCAAATGTTTTTCAATTTCATCTGTTTTAAATGTCGTTAATGTGGTATTTCAAATGTTTGGTTCTTTATGTTATATTAGTGGTTAAATTTTGCTTGAAATGCGAGGAGAAATTTTGATTGTTTCTTTATGTTATATTATTGGTTTAATTTTGTTTGAAATGTGAGGAGAAATTTTGAATAGTTAAGTTTGTATAATGTTAGTGTTTTAAGAGCATATTATTGAATCTATTTATGCATTTAAAAATTGTAATTTAAATAACAGGAAATATTTAGCTTCTAACATAACAAGAAATATTTAGCTTGTTTAATTTTGCTTTAAATTTGAGGACAAATTGTTGTATCTATAAATTGAGTAGTTAAGTTTGTATAATGTTAGTGTTTTAATAACACGACATTGAATCTATTTATACATTCAAAATTTACAATTTAAATAACAATAAAAATTGCAATTTAAAGTTTAAAAATATTTAGCTTTTAAACTTCACCTAAATAATTCTCATCAATTACAGATTCTTCTATTGAAGAAATAGGAAGGACAACTACCAATTCATCAGTTAATATATATATATATATATATATATATATATATATATATATATTCCTTGCCTTGCTTCGTACTAGAAAAAGTCGACACGCTATATATAGCCAATACAGCTATCCGCTACTATCGTATCGTGAAAGAGCAACTCTTGGCTGCAGACGAGCTATCATCCTCCTCTCGTTTTTGCAACCCCGTTGTGTTGCGTGTTCGAATCTTCGGACCGTATCTTCATCATGAATGAGTCGCCGCTCAGAAAACGCGACCGTGAGCCCGCGGCTCTGCCGGATTCCATTGCCGTCCAGGAGCCGAAACGCTTCCACGGTGAAGAAACATACATCCTACTTCATCTACTGCAATTAGATCAAACCTTAGCAGACGACGGCGAAGAATTAGAAGAATTCACTCCCAGTGAGGAGCTCGTAAACAGAGTAATGAGAAGCCTCGAGGAAGAGATTGCCGCGACATGTTCCACTTCTTATCCTTCCTCCAACTCTGGGGTTAAATCTGCGGGCCCCGATATTTCTAGCCGCCATGAAGTTCGAACCCTAGATTCGGACTCGGCGGTTGATCTCCGTTATCTCTTGGAGGCTTCAGACGACGAGCTGGGCATTCCCCCAAGCCCCGTTCTGGACTTAGAGGAAGAAGTCTGTCAATCTCCGAAGAAAACATCCGAGAGTTTGTGGGAGACGCCGGATCTTAAATCCATGGGTGAAAACTGGCACTTCGAGGACCACTTTGACAACTATCAACAGTTTGCAATGTACGGTAATTCCTGGGATGCGATCCAGCTTGAGGATTATATGAACAGAGATTTTGTCATCCAGGCAACTGTATTTTATGGGGATTTTTCTGCTACTTAGAGACTGGAAATTGTCAGTGGCATGTAATGAATGCAAGCTTTCTTTATTTCTGTTTAGCTAGTGCTTCAATCTCGCGCCGACGAGAAATATCTGTATGATACATACAACATTTTCAGCATCAAATAATTTCAATCTTTGAATTGTTTGTGCAAATTGTGCAACACAGTTTTTGCCATTGTTACAAATTTGGTATCTAACATCGCGGAAGAATTTAACATCTTTCAGTTTAATCTAATGGTATAGTACATTCGGAAGAAACGAATTTGATTATAAGATCGGTCCAGAAAATTTTATTCGTAAAATCTCGATTTAGCTTTGTTATGATAGGTTTTATTACTCATTCCCATTTCTGAGATTTTACTCAGAGCGATCCGCTGATAGCGCGTGATCTTTAATTTATGCATAAAATTAAATTAAACTGTTATTTCTGGTTTTCTGTTATTTTATTTAAGATGGTAATACTTATTATAATTTAATTGTTAATTAATTACGTTGAAAGGCGTACACTTATTGATCATGGGCACATTTAATAAGTTTTTAGTGCTTAATCAGTTTTGTATGGACAAGATTAAATATTGATGGAATATTCTTAATAATCCCAATAAAGCAATGGTTGTGATTTCAATCACTAACTTCCTCACTATTATAAAGACATCCGTTTACATGCTTATTTTTTATTTTTACTTAATCATATTTAAAATTTATTATGGTGACTAGTTGATTGCCAAGTATGAGTGATTAGGGTTTCATTTTCTAAACCAACCTAAACCTTTGGCCTTCACATTACCTCCTTTCAACCAATTTCTCTTTCCTAGTTGTTTCTCTTTTCCACAAAATGATTTTATATTATATTATTACAATTTATTGAAAAAATGTGTATGTTGTCCTAGACTATATAAAATGGTTTATAAGTAATAAAAAGAAACGTTTTTTTTCACACAAAATAATTTTGTATTATATTATAACAATTTACGGAATAATTTTCTTATGACGTTGATCTATAATTTTATAGAATATATGGAAATTTTTAATAAATTAAAATATTTTATTTATTTTTGGTCTTTTAAAAATGTGATAATACATTTTTAATATAAAAGTTTAAGATAAATTTAATAAGTGATATAAGTTCATCAATTTTTTATATCAAAATGAATATTTAAGTAATTATTGGATTGATTTCACTTTGATAGAATCTCATTTATTCTCTCCCTTTTTGGTACCAAATTTTCTTTTTCAATTTCCCATATTTTGAATCCAATTTGTTTCATCTCAATTATTCTTCTTCAATTCCTCATTTTTTAATCAATTTCATTGTTATAGTACCAACCCTTATCTTGAGTTACAATCCCCTATTGGTTTTGAATATATATATCTTAAGTTGATATAATGTTTCTCCTCTTAATAATAACATACTTGTTTATCCTAACATCATAGAGTAAGGGATGTGCATTTTGACTCTTAGTTTCAATATTTATATTAAAACCCCTAGTTTATCTAATAATTTTTATTTTACGAACTCTCTCGAAGGCATCAATCTCAAATTGGATTTTAGGAATACATGAGTTGATTTATTGAGAGGAATTCTCAACACTTTATGCAACTCAGATTTTAACCCTACTTAGGGTTTATTGGATATGTTTCCTAACGAACTTTTATCCTTAGGGATAAATTTGATTTATCAATTACAACATCTTAAAAATCATTTCGCCATTAACCAATCAATTAAGCAACTCAAGAAAATGAACACTAAATCATATACAAAGATTGGAGATAATTTGTAACCATCAAGAACACATCCCCAAGTACAAACTAGATCCAAATTTAATCTTATTACAAGTTATTCACAAGAAGTTGAATAATGAAATTGTGATAATAGAGTGCATAGGAACATATGCACATACAAATCCTCACACATTCTTATAAAAAGAGTGGATGTTCTCAGCCACCCATTTAAAAATATATTGATATGATCTTTTAAATAGAAATATCTAAACTAGTGGTTTTCTCATTTTAAATTTTGGATGGTGGGTGTGTTTCATATGCTCAATTGTGTTTATGAAGTTCCCACGTATTACACATTGAAAATGATGTAATGATGTGTCGTTGATATGATCTTTCGTCATAGAAACCTATAAAATTCATTTTCTTTTGATATGGATGAGTTGGTCACGAGTATACTACCCATTGGCACAAACGACAAGTTTAAAATCCATAAATATACTCGAATTTAAAGAGGGTGAATGAGTTTATTATCTTAAAATCCATGTCTGGAGTTCCCACGTATGTGCATCTCTCCATTGGGTGATGTTATCTAGGGGGTGTCTACATTTCTAGCCTTATGACAATGGACCAACAAGTTAGGTAAGGAGGATAAAAATGATAGTACCGAACCACCTGAGCTAAACCCATATGTCTACTAAAGTTATCATATAACAATGAGATCTGTATTGAATTTAAGACAACTCCCTTGAAATATTTCACTTAATAATGATTTTTTTAAATATAATATATTTTCAAATAAAATAAAATTAATAATTAAAATATATAAAAATAATAAGAATTTTATTGAATAAAGCATCCTCAAATTACTTTCAAAACACAACCTCTTGTAATAAGTTAATTAGAAAGCTCTTCCTTTTGTTATAATAACTGAAATTTATACATAATTTGCCAATGGTAAAATGACAAGGAGATTCCATAAACACCCTAAGGGTAAATTAAAAGATACATCACAAGTAATTGACCAAATTGTTTCATTAGCGTGAGGTTTAGTGATCAAAATTGAACCCTTCCTAGTCCTTCTAAGGGGTTCAAACCTGTCATAAAAGTGTAATTCAAAAAACACCCTTAAAAATATGTAAAATTTTAAAATCACTTGTCGTTTATGAAGGACAAGAAATATCATTAAATGTCAAAAGAAGGGTCTGATTTCAATAAATCATTAATGTTTTCACTTCCAATGCTTGGTTGGTCAATGGACATTGGTTCATCACACAATACTTGCCTTTGGCATCTAAGGATTAAAAGCATATCTTCTAGTTGGTTCTTATCTAATATTCCTTAATAGGGTTTATCATTCCACAACATTAAATCCATTAGATAGTTCACACCTAGATAACTATCCTACCACCCTATTGGTGTACGGACTATTTTATGTCTCACTTATTGAAAGCTTCCCAAAGAAGCTTAGAAATCTTATCTTTGTGAATCCCCATTTTAATTCACGTATTATGGGAATTGTAGACTCTTGTCAATATGGGAATTAGCATATAATTCATTTTTTGAATCCGAAACTCACCATAATGCCATTTGCTTTTTTATCTTTACCTCTCACATAATGTCAATCATTTTGTTATCTTTGGTTCCACTCTTGGCTCTGAAAAAAACAAAAACAGTTTCTAATATTCCAGATATAAAAAAGTATGCAAAATAGAAATAAATAGCTAGAAATGGTAGATGAATGACAATATAACTAGAACAACACCACAATAATACCAAAATGATACCAGAATAACACCAGAAAGAGCACTTTGATTACTAAGAGCAATTTTCACTTGCCTCTTCGAGGGGGCAACCTCTAGTAGAGAAGAGCCCAGTTACAATAATATCCAAGACAAAATTTCTCATACCCTCGACTCCTATTTATACTAAATATGTCTATCAAAGGAACCATCTAGAGGAAGATCCTTCTAGAAGCAAAAGCTTATATTAGGTCTTCTTACATTGGACTTATTCTTCCTTATTAATATTGACCTTTATTACATGGAAATATATTATTCTACCTACTTGAGGGGTTTGGTCCCTAACATGTCCTCCCCCTTAAAAATAGCCTTGTCCTCAAGGCTCAAGATGGAGAAATTGCTCCAGAATGGTAGTTGGTTCCCAAGTGGCATCTGCTGGAGTTGTATCTTTCCACTGGACTAACACTTCCTTGATGGTTCGGTGATGCAGACGACACTCATGCTGGTCCAAAACTGCTTGTGGTTGTAGCCAAATGCAACCTTCTTCATCCAACTCGGGAAGGTTGGTTTGAGTTTGACACTTAGTTCCAATCACCTTCTTTAAGAAGGAAACATGAAAAACAAGATGGATCTTAGAATGAATGGGAAAAGCTAATTGATAGGCCACATGTCCCACATGCTTGAGAAGGGTATAAGGACCATAAAATTTGGGTGACAGTTTCTGACAATGGTCAGCCTTGAGGGAATTTTGCTTGTAAGGTTGCAGTCAAAGAAACACCTAATCCCCTTCTGCAAATTGACGTTCAGAGCGACCTTGATCTGCTTGTTGATTCATGCGATTCTGGTCCATGACCAAATTCTCTTTGAGGGTACGGAGAATAGCCTCTTGAACTATAAGCATTTAGTCAACTGCTTGGACCATCGAGACACCTGGAAAATATGAGAGAACTGAAGGTGGATTTTTCCATATACTTCTTCAAAAGGAGTCATGCGGGTAGATGTATGATATGAAGTGTTATACCACCATTCAACTAGTGGAAACCATTGAGCCCACTAATTTTTCCTTTTTGATGAAAAACACCTCAAATATGTTTCCAAACACTTGTTGACAACTTCAATTTGACCATGAGTCTGGGGATGATAAGTTCTGCTAAGATGCAATTGAGTGCCTTGTAGCTTGAACAGTTATTGCCAAAAATTACGGGTGAAAGTTGGGTCGTGATCAGAAACAATAGAATGCGGGATGCCATGAAGCTTGAAGATCTGATCCATGAAAAGTTGAGCTACAGTGGATGCTATAAATGGGTGTTGAAGAGCACGGAAATGAGCATACTTGGAAAGACGATCAACTACCACCATGATGAATGATTTATTTGTCGATTTAGGTAAGCCTACAATAAAATCCATAGAGATATCCCGCAAAATAGCAAGTGGAATTGGAAGTGGTTTTAGTGTGCCATGAGATTTGACTGTTTCACCCTTGTTGCATTGACACACATCACATTCAACCACAAAATTACGAATTTCATGTTTCATACTATCCCAGAAAAAAAGAACGTTTGACCCGGTCATAGGTTTTGGTAAACCTGTAGTGCCTAGCTGTGGGTGTAGCATGAAGCTCAGAAAGTGTCGTGGATTTAAGTTTTGATTGTTTACTTAAATAAAAATGACCTTTGTATTGAATCTCATCGTTGAGCCAAGAGTACCCTAGGGAAACTGGAGAATTGGATTGCAATTTTTGTGTCAGATGCGAACTTTTGGGGATTGTGTAGCCATTCTTGGCGAACAGGTTGGAGCCAATCAAGTACAATGAAGGAGAGAGAAAAAAGGGACCCTTCATATTCATATTTTTTGGAAAGTGCATCAACAACCACATTGTTTTTTCCTTTCTTGTAAATGATCTCATAATCATATCCAAAGATCTTAGTCACCCATTTTCGTTTCTCTGGGGAGGAAAGGTGTTGTTCCAAAAAATACTTGAGGTTTGATGATCTGTTCTAATTTGGGAGCGTTTCCCCAATAGATAAGGGAGCCAAAGATCCATGACATGCAGAATAGCCAAAATTTCCTTTTCATAGATTGATTTGCCCAATTTTTTCTCGGACAGTTGTTTGTTGATAAAGGCCAAAGGCCGACCCTCTTGCATAAGGACAACGCCAATTCTTTTCCAGAAAGCATCACATTCCAGGACAAAGGCCTTTGTGAAATCAAGAAGGGCCAGGACTAAAGTGGTTCACATGGCCATCTTCAAGGTTTGAAAATCTTGAGCAGCTGTTGGAGTGCAAGTGAAAGAATTCTTTTTAAGGAGCGCAGTGAGAGGTGCCACAATCTTTCCATAATTCTTAACAAACCTGTGATAATAATTTGTTAAATCAAGAAATCCATGCAAGATTTTGAGAGTTTTTGGGTGAGGCCAATCTTGCATAGATTTAATCTTTTTAGGATCCACCCTGACTCCCGCTTTGCCAACAAGATGACCCAAGTACTCGACTTCTGAGGTGCCAAAAGCACATTTAAATTGTTTGAGGAAAAGTTGGTGTTGAGAGAGTATATGGAGAACTCGATCCAAATGAGCAATATGGGATGTCCAAGTTTTACTATAGATGAGGATATCATCAAAGAAAACTAAGACAAAATGATGGAGAAAATGATGGAAAACATGATTCATGAGGCTTTGGAAAGTGGAGGGAGCATTACACAAGCCAAAGGGACTGACCAAAAACTCATAGTGACCCTCATGAGTTCTAAATGCAGTCTTATGAATGTATTCCTCTTTCATATGAATATGGTGGTAGCCAGAACAAAGATCAAGTTTAGTAAAGAATTGAGTGCCACTCAATTCATCCAAGAGGTCATCAATGACAGGAATGAGAAATTTGTCTTTAATGGTGAGTTTGTTGATGGCGTGGAAGTCAGGACACATGTGACAACAACCTTCTTCCTTAAGGACCATGACCATAGGAGAAGAGTAGGGGCTCGTACTAGGGTGGATAACACCTGTGTTGAGTAGTTCTTGAACAATTTTCTCAATTTCATTTTTTTGGGAAAAGGGGTGACGATAGGGATGGATATTGGGATGAAGGCTTCCTAGGACAAGGGGAATGGAATGAACATGAACACTAAGAGAAGGAGGGATTCCTTGGGGAGTGGAAAAAACCACTTGATGTTTAGAGAGGATTGATTGGAGGTCCTGCGGAACAGAGGGTGTCTTAGTCACTTGTATGGCATGGAGTTGGGCAATAATGCCAGAATGACCTTTTTTTAGCAAATTTTCCATGCGATGGGAACTAATGATCTCCAGGGAACCAACAATGATTCCTTGGAACTTATATTGTTGGCCCTCCTGGTCAAATTTCATGGTTAATTCCTTAAAATCCATGAGAATAGGACCCAAAGTCCTTAGCCATTCTGCACCCAACACAATGTCACAATCGCCCATTTCGATAGAAAACATATGAGATTTTAGATGGTATTCACCAATTTGGAGACACACATTTTCACAACACCCTCCACATTTCAAGGACTCGCCATTGGCAATCATGATTTGAAAATTATTGACTGCACAAATATAACAAGTAGTTTCTTGGGAAATGTGACGATGAATAAAATTATGGGTACTTCCACTATCAATAGGAATGATGACCTTCCTATGCTTGATGTAACCAATTAGATTGAGGGTTTGAGGAGCAAAGAATCCAGTGAGAGCCTTTAGAGAAATGACCAGTTCTACTTCGGGAGGGTTTGATGGAGGGGTTATGTCAGTATGTTCAGGTGACACAGACATAAGGGGAGTCTGAACATCCTCTTCCGAAACATCCTCTTATATGGCCATAAAAAGATTTTGTTCCTTACACTTGTGTCACGGAAAATATTTGTCATCACAATTATAAAAAAGGACTTTGAGTTGGCATTCATCCATTTCGGCTCTGGTTAATTTTTGGATCTTTATTGGAGTACAAGGAGGAGTGGGAGTTATTGGTTTAGTGAGAGGAATAAAGGAGGGTTTGCGGTTTTGAGAAGAGACAACCTGTTGTGCTTGCTAAGCTCTTTTAGTAGCATCCACCCAAATCTTAGGCTAAGCCATGAGGACATGGGCACGAATCTCATCCTTGATTCCACTAATAAAACATTCTCGGAAAAAAGCATCAGACATGCCCTCTGTATGAAAATCCAGTCGCTCAAAAGCAGCTATAAAGTCTCCTAATGTGCTATATTTTTCAACTTTGTCAAATGGCCTAAATGGTTGGTGTCAGTGTCAAAGCGTTCATAAAGCTCGGCCACAAAGTGTGTCCAAGCCACATACCCTTGGCGGGCATTTTTTCTCCATTGCCACCATTGCCAATGTTCTTGATCTAGATGGAGAACACCATATCAGAGTTTGGCCAACTCATCCGTAATGCCATACAAAGAGAGATAATGTTCCATTTGAGTTACCCAGCCAGTGGTATCTGAGCCATCAAATTTGATTACATCCACACGTGGAAGGTGTAGGTCATGCTAAAAGTGATGGGGCTGAAAATTATAGGAATGAGAGGAAGTTTCATCTTCGGTATGAAAAGGTGGGTCAGATAAGGGAAGATCTGCGGGGATATGGAGCTTGGTGCAGATCATCGTAGTGACAGATTCAAGCTGGGTAGTAATGTCTTGTTTGAGTTCCTCGATTGAGGCGACGATGGAGGAATGCATGCTTTTATTGATGGTGGCAATATTGTCATTGAGTTGTCTCACTTATTGTTGGGTTTTTATGAAATTAGAGTGCAAGGTATTGAAGCGAGATTCCAAGTATTAGCTACGGGTATGGGCCATGATGACGAGGGAACAAGAAAAGGGGCGGGTGGGACCACATAGAAAATGGGTTATGGGTGAAGTGTATCACAACGACTAAGGCGGCGAGTTAAATCCAATAGGGTAAATCCCAAATAAGGGTGTTGGAAGGAGGTCAGGTCCATGAGAGATTTTTTTTTGCTGAAAAATGATAGGTATGACTGCGATAAGGACGAAGAGAGAAATCCAACGAAATAGGTCTCAAATAATGGTGCCAACATGATCCAAGTTTTTTTTTTTAACATACTTCGATCTGAAGAATATTGCAATGATGAAATGCCCAAATGCTTAATAGGAAGAAATGTGTAGTAATTCCGCAACTTGAATGCAGGAGACATAGTTGCGCGGAAATAGATCTTGTCTGTTCTATTTTTGTTTCCATCCCAAAGGTTAGGTACTCAAGGGTTCTATAGATAAGGGTTTGACCTGTGCTATAGCTCTCTGATATACGTATAGAGTCCAATAGTAGCACTCAACCCAATATCTCAGGGCACCAACTAAGGACTCTAGATCGTGCCCTTAGCCTTACTACTTGACTACCCAGGTACTAGAAAGTATATTCCTGAGTGTTGTTATCAGTGGCACTATAACAGTCATTCGACCGATCGGTTTATCTATGGAGGGATTCATGAGATCTAGGTCGATTCGTATACAGGTGTTTTCTGATGCGCTACCACTCGAAGGGGTACCAACAAGGGTTACAAGGGTGGCCAACAAATGTACGTTTAAGTACCACTTGTATTTCCTGCATGTATGAATCCCCAACCACAGGTTTATGTGTGCAATGACAGATCTGTGTAGATTAAAGATGTCGGAATACGTCTCTACCTTGAAAAAAAATTAACCCACAATTTTCTATCGAGGAAGGTGCTATGATACCACTTATAATATTCCAGATATAAAAAAGTATGCAAAACATAAATAAATAGCTAGAAATGGTAGATGAACAACAATATAACCATAACAACACCACAATAATACCAAAATGATACCAGAATAACACCAGAAAGAACACTTTGACTACTGAGAGCAATGGTCACTTGCCTCTTCGAGGGGGCAACCTCCAACAGAGCAGAGCTCAATTACAATAATATCCAAGAAAAAAGTTCTCATGCCCTCGACTCCTATTTATACTAAATATTTGTATCAAAAGAACCATCTAGAGGAAGATTGTTGTAGAAGCAGAAGCCTCTATTAGGTCTTCTTACATTCGACGTATTCTTCCTTATTGCTAGGCCTTATTAATATTGACCTTTATTACATGGAAATATATTATTCTACCTACGTGAGGAGTTAGATCGCTAACACAATTAGTCATGGGTTATGGATGTAATGGCATTGGGAGCTTATTAGTAAGATTAATTACAAATGAATTATTTTATTGCATTCATAATTCTATGTGCTTTCTTGTTAAAATGCATGACATGGTTATAGCTTTCATATCTAATATAGGTATTGTTTCAACGCTAACACAATTAGTCATGGGTTATGGATGTAATGGCATTGGGAGCTTATTAGTAAGATTAATTACAAATGAATTATTTTATTGCATTCATAATTCTATGTGCTTTCTTGTTAAAATGCATGACATGGTTATAGCTTTCATATCTAATATAGGTATTGTTTCAACACATTCACTGGCCTCTCAACCACTTAGCATGTAACTCATGGCATCCCCACTAATATAATAGATAATGAGAACAAAACACATAACTAAGAATTGAATGCAAATCTCTCAACAATCCATCAATCTTCTACAAGTTTAGTCCACTTCATCATAAGATAATGCATAGGTTCTTTGTTTCACATAAAACTATTTAATAACTATCTTTGGGATTAAAAACTCTAATAAGCTTGGTGAAATTTTATAACTTGTATGCTCTTGATTAAGATTATTTATGAACTTGTACTAAATGAACCTTGTCAACATCACAAAACCTAAAATTGAAATTATAAGAATAAGAATTGTAATTTTGTTCATTCAATTTATAGCATCATCAAATCATCACTCCTTTGCTCTCCAAAATGATCATTC